>JNFV01000004.1:1632985-1705456 GCA_002564235.1 Saccharomycopsis fodiens
GTTTCGCACTATCTGGTTTCGCACCATCTCATTTCGCACCATCTCATTTCGCACCATCTGGTTTTGCACCATCTCATTTCGCACCATCTGGTTTCGCACCATCTCATTTCGCACCATCTCATTTCGCACCATCTCATTTTGCACCATCTCATTTCGCACCATCTGGTTTCGCACCATCTCATTTCGCACCATCTCATTTCGCACCATCTCGTTTCGCACCATCTCATTTCGCACCATCTGGTTTCGCACCATCCCATTTCGCACCATCCCGTTTCGCACCATCTCGTTTTGCACCATCCCGCATAATATAGTGGAAATGCACAATGCAGGGGAAGTGCATTATACAGTGGAAGTGCACATACAGGGGAAGTGCACAATACAATGCAATACAGAGGAAGCTTGATACAGAGGAAATCCCATTTTGCACCATTCCGTTTTACACCATCTAATGTTGCACCATCCCGTTTTACACCATTTGATTTTGCACCACTGCCTTTCGTGGGTCGCTGTATTTCGTGGGTCACGCTCTCTATGAGCCACGCTCTTTATAACCCACGCCCTTTATGAGCCAGTGCATGTCGTTTTCAATAGCGAATTGTTGTGTATAGCAGATCTATCTTTACAGAACTACTTTCCAAGTCTACGTCTCAGAGTCTGTGACTTTACGCATTACACACGTTTGGCACGCCGACAAACGCCTACGTGTTATGTGCATTCATCGTTCATTTCCGGCGTATCATTGGTTGACCTCACAATAGCAGCCTCCCAGTTCTGTTTGGCCGCTAAAAGTCACCGTAGGTCGGTGCCACATATGTAGTCCCGCTCTTGCTAAACTCTCCCATGAAGATGTCCAACGCTCCCCTGGACGCCACCGGATGGTCGTATGGAATCATGTGGCTTGCATTGTGCACTCTTGCCAACCAAAGTCCTCGCTCGTGCTTTGCCGTTCCGTAGACAGTTCCCCCCACACTGAAATCCTCGTATTGTGATGTATTGGAGAACCCTGTGGCCCCCCGCCAGCTCAAGATATCAACTATGTCTTCCATGCCCTTGATGTTGCAAACAATGTCATTCTCGCCAACCATCAACATCACGGGGATTTTGCTCAATATATATGGCATCTTCCAGAAAGCGGGGTACGAGTGGTAGTTCACTAAAGCGTTGTACGGAGCGTCGGCACACTCCGACCACTTCGGGTGCAGCCCAAGATTGAGCTCCTTGCCAACAGCAGCAGTATTGAGAAACTTGCCAGTAGCAGGCTCTTCAACGGGCCAGTTCATGCCGCAGTCAGGATATGAGTCTCTGAGCTTGAAGTTGTACTGGTTCAAGCACTGCTGGGAGGTGGGGGCATACTTGTCCAATGTGTCTTGAAGCAACTGTGTTAAAATATTTGAGCAAACCGCATCTTCCACTTTGTTGGTCTCGCCATCGGCTTTTGGATCTGGATTGATGTATTTCCCTGTCTTTTCCATGGTGTCAATAATCAGAAGCCACTGTGAAGTCTCCTGCGTGATGACATCCTGGCACTGTAGCAAGACGTCGGTATAGCCACCACTCTGCTCCTTTGTGAGTAAACTGTTCTCCACCGCAAAGTCGACAATAGCCTTGTTTTGCACATTTGGATAGATATAGCCGTTGATCATAATGATTCCGCTCAAGTTGAACTTGCTCTCTTCCAACGCCTGCGCAGCGAAGTACGGGATGTACTGGCCCGCATAAGACTCACCACCCAAATAAATCTTCTTATTGAGGTCCTCCGGAAATGCAGCAAAGTACTTGTCAAAAAATGTCAGCATGTCCTGAGCTATCTGGTTCAATTCCGAGTCGTCTTCTTTGCTCTCGCTGAACCCCGTGCCTGCCGGCTGGTCAACAAACACCAAATCTCCAGTCTCTAACCATGTTCCCTCATTGTAAACCACTTGATTCTTCGTATTAACCCTGAATGGTCCGCTTTCAAGAAGTGCCCCATCCATGGAAGAACACCCAGGCCCGCCGTTATACCAGAAGATCAACTTGTCGTCATCCTTCTGGGTCTTGGCGAAACGCCAGAAGAAGTACTTCTTGTCAAGGGATTCATCCAAAGTGAGATACCCCGCATGCATCTCAGGGACTTTTTCCTTGGGAATTGCTTCCAAGCCTGGCAAAGTGGTGACTTTGTAGTCCGAGGCATTGGCACTGCTAGATTTCACAGCTCTATGGTCAGCACTGAGGAGATCTGGAAGGGCAGCCGAATGCACAGCAACCGCCGAGAGAAAAAAAGAAAGAACATTGGCAATAAGCATTTGAGCTTCTTTTTTGATCTGCGCTTTGTTTTGAAATGATGGAGTTCGAAAAGTCTTGGCAACGCTCGGTTTATATATCGCACATTGTATCACTCTCCCGAGTGGTGCCTTACACGGCGCATGCATGACATATGCACGGCTAAGCCACGAAGTGCCATATCCGATCGAGATAAGGGGCAGCAACGGGGCTTTTTATCAAATTACTTTGCCGTACAGACTCGTTTCTGGAGCGCTCTAAGCAGATGGTTTTATTGGTATTAGGTCTGCCTGGTTGCTCAGCACTGGCCCAGGTTCCCAGTCGTAGGTATTCTATGATACAACGTTACACACAAGATGTTTCTAAATCGCTCAAACTGTGAGCTCCTGTATTAATATTTCTATTCTTTATGAGATCTGTAATTGCCATTCTACTTCTAACGACCGAGCGCCAGATACTGATACAAGGCGATTAGGCCAAAAGAGACCACGCAAGAGCCACAACACCGGCACTCAAACCAGCAGACAAAGATCCAGCAGCATTAGCCGCGGAGCTGTCGCTGCTAGAGCTGCCAGACTCAGATGAGCTACTAGACTCGGAGGAGCTGCCAGACTCAGAGGAGCTGCCAGACTCCGAGGCGCTGCTAGAAGAACTAGCAGCCTCAGATGAGCTGCCAGAAGAGGCCGCGTCAGACGAGCTAGCGGCTTCGGTGGAGCTAGCAGCGCCGGAAGAGCCAGAAGCCTCTGTGGTGCTGGCAGCCTGGCTGGATCCCGATCCAGAAGAAGCAGCGGCAGAACTGGCGGCACCAGCGGCAGGGTCTGTCGTGATACTCGCGGCGCTTGAGCTCCCAGCTTCAGAGGAAGAGCCAGAGCCACCGGCGCCTCCGGCTACCACGGTGGTGCCAGCAGACTCAGTACTACTGGCAGATGGCGCCGCAGAGGAAGCATCAGACGCCGCGCCAGAGGAAGAAGCAGACGCCGCGCCAGAGGAGGCGGTAGACGCGCCAGAAGAACTGGCTCCGGCGGCAGAACTGACACCGACCGCACCACTGGTGCCCGAGCTTTTCTCAACATACAACTCGATGGCGGAACATCTCTGTCTGACCCAATTCGAAATGTGGTCGCCACAGTTGGACCAGGTTGGCTTATTGACACCGGATCTCAACTGTCCGTCGTCCGTGTTAATGCCCCAAGCGCTCTGCCCGGTCCCAATGTCAGTGGTCGTGGTTAACCCCCGTTGGTCTTGGCTCAAAAACAAGGAGTTGTCGTCGGCAAGATAGACGGTGCCGGCTGGCTCCACCAAGTGGAACACCTGGGCTCCTCCGTTTCCGAGCTTGAACAAGTGCTTGTCGGCACGGATCACAACCTGGCCCGAACTGTCTTTGAGTGTGAATTCGAAGTCAGCAAGCACGGAGGCAGCGGTGAGTAAAACGGCAAAAGAATTGAACAACATTGGGTATTATTTTTTGGTATTTCAGGCGATAATCCGGAACACGCTGTATTTATATTTGGAATTCCTGCCTCACGCGGATCGCTGGAAAAAACGTCATGCCTGCGTGCATATGCTTACATAGAAGCGACGTGGTGGCCCCACAAGGGGAAAAAAAAAGCAACCTTATGTGAGTATGATATCACCGGCCAGGTGAACCCTGCAGCTTACCCAATTAGATTTGAAGAAATCCTATTCTCATCCTTTTCTAGGCTTGACATCGCCGAAGAAGCTAAAAGAAGGTCTTAAGCGAGGAATGTTGTGGTCAACGCTTCTATTGTTTTGCAACGTTTCTGTTTCGAAAACAACTACTTACCGAGCATGACGCGCACCTGCATGGCATGCAGCGCGTTCCAACGCTTTACTGTGACTTGTACAATCTTCTTTTCTTGACACGCGGTCATTCTTATTGTAGACACACGCCGCACCTTCATTTTTATGTACACACCGAAAGTTGTGCTGGGCTCGAAGATACAAGATGCGCTCTCTGGGAAGTGCACATGCCATAGCTCAATCCCTAGCACGAACGTAGGTAGCTGCACCATCCAGCACATTGCCACTCCCTCTTCAATCCTCGATGGCGCTCTCGTCAATCGCAGACCCACCCGACTGAATTACCTGCCCAATCAAGCCTGCAGGGCCCACGCTCGCTGGCTCCTGGCTCACCCCGCCCTGATTCGGCCCCTTCTTGATCCCCACAAAACTCACACAGTCCCGCGCACGGTCGATAGCAACCTTGAGCGCATCGTCGTCCTCCACAGTCCAGCTCGCCATTCCTGGGTTCTGATGAAACTGCCGCTTCTTCTCCTGGAGACGACCCATCTCGCGTGGGTCCCCGCTGCACGTCGTGACAATGACCAACGTGGAGACAGGCACGCTCTCAATCATTTGAGCTAATCTGGAGGATAGCTGAGTGAAAACTGTAGATTTCTCGGGAGAAAGCAAACTTGCAGAAGACTCTTCAGAAGAGGTGTCATCAACCGGCACGAAATCCTTACTACTTTTTTCACTGGTCTTCTCACTGGTCTTCTCACTGTTTCCCGCCCCCTCTTGGTTTTGCTCCAGCTTTTGCTTCATCTCCTGCCTTGGCCGGACCCACCCGAGCTTCTCTTCCGGCTCCTTTAACTTGGCAACCACAAGCGCGCTATCCTCCACCGCTTTAGCCACTTCTGCCACCACCTCATCGTCGCTGCGGCACTGCACGCGCACACCCAACTCAAGCAGGCAGTCGCCCGAAGTAATTACGCCGGGTTGTATATAATCCACCACAGTCGTCTTCTTGACGAAGCTTCTCCCCAGGGTATCGTCTTTCTTCATTTTCTGCTTCATGCCATGCTCATTGATTCGCTCGTAGATGTCCACCAGCATATTGGCCAACGACCGCCCAAACCAGCGCCCGTTCTGCAACTTCAACTTCACAAGATCCATGCAAGCACGCGCATCCTCCACAGAGTCGTGGCCATCTGACGAGCCCTGGATATTGCGAACTAGAAACTTCTGGGTCAACCAGCGCAACGACGGTTGGAAGCCCTGTCCCGCGGGGTGCTCGTAGATGACCGAGGTGTCGACCACCGTTGGATGGCGGAGGCGGAGCACCTTGAGATCGTTTTCCAAGGAGTGGCCTATGAGAACGTCTGTAGAACTCACGATTTCGAGGATCTTCTTCTGCACATCAGCGAGCGTTGTAGTGACGTTCTCCAACATCTCGGGCGTGATCCCACTGTACTTCGTAACATAGTCCGTGATCTCCTCCTCGGGCTTGACCAACTCGTCAATCAAGACTTCGTTGTCGAAGTTGATCATCGAGAGTCGTGTTAGCACTTGCCCCTTAGCAGAGAGGCACATCTCACAGTCAAGGGCGAACGTGCGAGAGCCCTCGTGAGCAAACTCCCGAGTCTCCACCCAGCTGGAAGGGTCACTGCACCCCTTCTCCAACTCTCTTACTCCCTCCCTCAACAGGTCTCTAATTTTGTCCTCCAACTCCTTAGGACATGGGTAACCCTTGCCTACTAAGGCATCAGGCGACATAACCAAATCGTGCATCGTGATCTTGACACTGCTGTTGGCAAGCGCGTCTTTTTCCTGTTTCGATAAGGGAGACAGGAGCAACAGCTGGCGGGCAGAATATAGCTTATTCTTGGACCCCGCGGCTCTAGTGGGTAAGACTTGGTGGAAGAACGACTCAAAAAAAGACAACTCCTTAGGTAGCGGAGTCTGTTTTCTGTCCAAACTGACAGGCCCCAACTGGCTCCCGACACCGAAATCCTTCTCCGTCAAACCCGGAACCATCACCATTAGAACTTTCGGCACATTGCCCGGATTCGTGAGATTGGCCCACTTCGGCTTGCCTCCGTGCTGGAACACCCAGGTCACAAGCTGGCGAAGCTCGCCAATCGCGATTTTGTTCACAAACTTGTAGTCGCTGCTGAATCCGAACTCGGGGCTCTTGAGGTGCCGCTTCTTGGGCTTGGGCTTGGGCGTCTGGACACTGGACCGCCGGCGTCTCTTACTGTGGAGCATCGGCAGGCCAATTGAGCTGGCAGAGTCTGTGTCAACAGCATTAGACAGGCTGTTTGCAATGTCAATTGGGTTGCTCTTAATATCGATCGGCGTCAGCGTCTTTCTCTCTGGCAGATCTACTTGGGCTCCCTGCTTCCCTTTGTGAGCCTCTTGTTTGCCCTCCGCGATAACGTCTCTGACCATGGAAACTATCTCGCGCCGCGGGCGGTCGTCTGAAATGCTCAACCGTGCCACACTCTGGTCCATAGTAACAGAGGGGTCAGGTTGGTGTAGATCTGGTGTGAATCAGGTTGCCTCGTGGTGACGCCCAGGCAGACCGTGGGGTTTTTCATGTGTCACGTGACAGAGGGAGTGAGGCAGAGGCGAGGCAGGGGCTCGTGTTAGTTAACTAGTTGGGCAAGACGGGAGACAAAACTGAGAACTGGCATCTTATGAGTCTCAAAGCAAAGAAACTACTTTACCTTGCTTCTTTGTAATGTCCTGTAATGTTCTGGTTTTCCAAACCCAAAGCTGCCACCCGCGGACCACCATGTATCATGTGACCTAAGCCGTACCCAACTGGCACTGCAAAAGCGTGCTCGTGAGCCAAGCCAAGTCACGTTAAGCTCACGAGCACCCTTTCACTCCTTACTTGAGCGTAGGAGCGGTAATAAAACACCGCCCACACACTGCCTGCCTATAGACACCACACAAGGGCCCCACCCTGCTCATCACGTGACCATGGACCAAGTCTGACACTCTGTTTTTCAGACTGTGCCGCGATTCCAACTAACACACGCCAGAACTAACCGACAGCCAACCACACCATGAGCGTCCAGCGTGCGATCCGGTCGATGTTCAACGGCCCGCTGAAGGGCGAGACGTTTGAGCTCAAGGCGGCGTTGGTTTCGCAGTACCCCGACGAGCGCAAAGAAGGAATCAAGCGCGTGATCAAGGCGATGACGGTGGGCAAGGATGTGAGTGCGTTGTTTCCCGATGTGCTCAAGAACATTGCCACCCGAGACCTTGAGCAGAAGAAGTTGGTGTACCTCTATTTGATGAACTACGCCAAGACCAACCCCGAGCTCTGCATTCTTGCGGTGAACACGTTTGTCCAGGACACCGAGGACCCGAACCCGCTTGTGCGGGCGTTGGCGATCCGCACCATGGGGTGTATCCGAGTGAGCAAGATGATCGACTACTTGCACATTCCGCTCCAGCGGACTTTGAACGACGACAACCCCTACGTGCGGAAAACCGCGGCGGTGTGTGTGGCGAAGCTCTACGACTTGGACCAGGAGATGTGCATTGAGCAGGGCTTTTTGGAGCACCTCAAGAAGTTGATCGACGATGCGAACCCGGCGGTGGTGAGCAATGCCATCAACGCCCTCGGAGAGATCGACCGCATAAACCCCAGCGAGCGCGCCCTTGTGATCAACCAGGCGTTGCTCAAGAAGATCTTGATGGCCCTCAACGAGTGCACCGAGTGGGGACGCATCACGCTTCTCACCGCGCTTGCGCAGTACACGCCGCAGTCTGCCCAGGAGGCCCTGCACATCTGTGAACGGGTTTTCCCGCAGTTGCAGCATGCCAATCCGTCGGTGGTGCTCAGCTCGATCAAGGTGTTGCTTGCGCATGCCGACTCGTTGGACGCCACGCAGCACAGCGTGACGCTCAAGAAGTTGTCGTCGCCGCTTGTGTCCTTGCTCAGCACCGCGCCCGAGATCCAATACATTGCCCTCAGAAATATCAGGGTCATTCTCGAGAAATACCCGGGCCTTCTTGCGAGGGAGCTCCGCATCTTCTATATAAAGTACAACGATCCGCTCTACTTGAAGTTGGAGAAGATCGAGATCATGGTGCGTCTTGCCAGCGCGCAGAACTGCAAGATCCTTCTCAATGAGCTCCGCGAGTACTGCATGGAGATCGACGCGGAGTTTGTGAAAAGAGCAGTCTCGGCGATTGGCCAGGTCGCCATCAAGATCGGCGAGACTGCGGTGCCAAGAGCCGTGGAGATTGTGGCGGAGCTCATCAGTTCGCGCGCCGAATTCGTACTCAATGACTGCACCGTGGTGCTCCGCGACATTGTGCGGAAGTTTCCTAAGAACCAGCAGACCTTGGCGCACATCGTGACGATTCTCAATGAGCAGTATCTTGGGTTGGACGAAAGCAACGCAGTGGCGGCCTTCATTTGGTTGGTCGGGGAGTATCCCCAGGCGTTTGGCCAATTAAACCTCAAAAAGATTCTTTCCAACTTTTACTCGGAGGAGGCGTTGCAAGGTGCGTTTGAGGATGACGATTATCAGGTGCAGCTCCAGTTGTTAGTGCTGATTGTCAAGATCAGCATTGCTGTGCCCTCTCCTGATGTCCAGTCGTTGCTCCAAAGCACTTTGAGCATCTGCACAACCAAAGCCGACAACCCGGACATCAGAGACCGTGCCTACGTGTACTGGCGCCTTCTCTCGTTGGACGGCTCTGCCATCCAGCAGGTGCTTGGAGCGCCTCTACCAGAGATCCCGGGTACGATTCCCCGTATTCCGGCCGCCAAAGTGGACCAGCTTATTCTGGAGCTTGGTCTGCTCAGCCTGGTGTACCACCAGCCTGCTTCTCTGTTTCTTGCGGGCTACCGCCTGCGTGCCAAGAGCGTGGTGGCAGACGGCAAGGGCATTGAGGAGTTGCAGCGGCTTGCCAAGAACGAGATTGCTCATAATGCGGTCAAGGCGGACACGTTGTTGGACTTTGACGACGTCGAGGAGCAGGATGCCGCGCCGCAGCAGGTTGCTAGTAACAACGTGATGTCCGAGTTGAACGACTTGTTCAATTTCTCGCCAAATGCTGCGTCTTCTTCTCAGGCTGTGCCTTCTTCGGGACACTCGCTGAGCGCCGATGTCTTGGAGTTGTTCAACAACCCGGGCACTGCCGGTGCGACCCAGGGATTGGATGCGTTGGATCTCAATAAGCAGCAGGGGCAGCCGCAGCAGCTGGCGAGTAACGAGTTGCTAGATTTGTTCTAAGCCAGTGTCAGACATCGAATAGGGATGCGAGGGTGAGCTACATTGCTCTATGCTCATGATTGCTTTGGAGCTAGCTTGAGGGTGGTTGTGATTACAGGCAGATACCGTGGACGCCAGCGTGCGATCCTATTGTACATTCAATACATAACTCATTACCAGCGGTAGCTTATAAAGTGTTCACGTTACTATTAAAGTACATTACTATTACATTTGCACAATTGATGAAAGTGTTCTCCAAAATATTAGTCCACTACTGACTCTCCACTGCTGCGAAACAGTTCGATGGATCAGAGGTGCTTGAGACATCCTGCAAGGTAGGATGTCTCAAGTGGCTGCGGCCCTGGTCGAGCTGTCTCATAAATGACCGAGAACTATTTTATTTCTTCTTGGCCGCATTCGGGATCTTAGGACAAGGTGAAACGAGAAGTGTGGTTCTACATTCGTGGTTCGTGGTGGATAATGAACGGCCAGCCCACGGGTCTGGCACGGACTTGCCACACAGCCACGGATTACCAGTACCATATAGTTC
The DNA here is from genome assembly GCA_002564235.1 of Saccharomycopsis fodiens. Taxonomy (NCBI): domain Eukaryota; kingdom Fungi; phylum Ascomycota; class Saccharomycetes; order Ascoideales; family Saccharomycopsidaceae; genus Saccharomycopsis; species Saccharomycopsis fodiens. Next base: position 1,642,775 of record JNFV01000004.1, read on the forward strand.
AAGTGAAACTAGCGAGAGCACGACCTTGAGCCGGTGTTTGGGAGTTGCAAATTTGAGCACTTACTTTATTTGTTATAGTGTGGCTTATGTTGTCAAAGATTAAGTTACCGAAGCACACCGGTCAAGATGCGCCTCAGAACATATGGCCCAGGTTCTGTGCCTCTACTGTCATCAAATACTACCCCACGGCAAATGGCAATTGTAAAGGTGAATACTGAATTTATATTAAAGTAGATTTATGCTGACTCCGTGTGGCGGCTCCCTCTGTGGCACACTGTGGAAGATCCGGTGGATCACGGAACAATCCACGGAACATAGTCAAGAAACTCTAGTGACATCTATGAAAAGCTTTTTGTTCTGCACCCCACATTTTACTGCACAACTAAAACTCCTAAGGCTAGGGTCGTTTGTATCTGTCCCATCTTACCGGACTCCTGTTTTGACTCATCACTGCGTGGTGGTTCAAACGCACCTCAACACAGGTGAAACACAAAGTAGAAACAAAGTGCATTCAGAAAATTATTATAAGTAAAGGTCCATGTTAACATCAACAAAGATATTTCATCAAACAAATATACAACAAACAACAAACCATTGAACTCAACCAACAATCAAAAATCATGCAGTTCCTCTACTTACTTTCCTTGGGCTTTACTCTTGCTTCCGCTCTCCCAATCCCTGTAATCACTACATCAACTACCACTGCTGTCCAACTGCCAACTACCACTACTGTTGCTCTGCCGCTGACCGTGTCTGGAAACTCCGCGACTCCCACCACTGTGTATGGCACCTACACTTACACTGTGGCAGTCCCTCAAGGTCTGGGAGTGCCAACGACTTCGAGCACTTTCAAGCCTTTGTTTGACTGGGAGACTGCTGCCTTGGATCTGCTTTACACGACTCAGGCTTCATTGTGGGACTGGCAGTCATCTGCTTTGAACAATTTGGCTGCGACGGACGTGCCAATCACCACGCAGTAAATGCTTTGTTCGTCTAGCCTTGGTGTGCAACCAGAATAGTTTATTTTTGTACTTTATAGATTTTGAGTTAATAGAAGTTATTTCAAACTATTTGTAACTTCAATCGACTTGTGAAAAGATTTTCTTACTGTCCTCAATTATTGTCAACGTAAATTTTTCGAACTCTAAGTGATTAAAAATTGTGTGTCACTATGCCGGCGCACCAGAAGAGGGCACTTGAGACACAGCAATTGTTGTCTGAAATCTTTCCTTTGAATAGAATTTGATGGTCTGTCTTAAAAAATATTAATTTATAAGGTGTAAGCTTTGAAAGGTTACTACTATGTGGACGATTGTTATTACTCAGACCTGGGGGAAAATAAAACCTAACTGAGCATCTCAAAGATAAAACTATGGAGCAAAAACATTCACACTGTTGCAGATCTCATCTTACCTAAAAAAAACTCGCAAGTACAGCAATGTCATTTTTACACTCCCAGTTTCAATTATTCTCAATGAAACAAGTCAGGAGCAGCTTTGTAAGAACCCCTGTGCTTTCCACGGTACTTGTACCTTCTCAAACGCATTACCGTTTATGTGAGACATACTATGGTCCGGGTGAAACAAGCAAGCAAAAAGGCGCCACAAGAAGAACTCAGTATATATTGAATGGAAAAACTCTCAAATAATATTTATTAACTACCTCCAATACTAAATCACAACACCATATACGCAATGCTCTTCATCCACCTCCTTACCTTGAGCTTGGCATCCGCTGCCCCAATCCCATTCCTTGCACGCCACGCCATTGCTCATGCTGAGAAAGTCACGTATCAGTCGGCCGACATCAGTCAATTGGTTTTGCAGGGCGGAAGTACCGAAGTTGAAAAGGATGCTCTCACCAAAGGCGAGGAAATCATAGTAGGTGGCTTCCAGGCCGTGCTGCGCATAATCAAAATCACCGACTCTGAGGTCAGCATTGAAGAACAATGTGTGCAGGGTGCCGTTGAAGAAGTTGTTGCCTAAAACACCGTGCCCTAGTGCAATTCACAATAGATTTACATATAAACTCAATATTAATGAAATACGGTTACAAATCACTTTGTACATTTAATAGTTTGATTAGATAGGCGCTGAGTAAGACACATGGTTTTCTACTCCTCATGCGAGCATTTCAACACGGAGAAGCGGTAAAGTTATTTGAATCCCAAAATGAAATCCAACTTTCTATGTTATGACACAAACAGCATTAAGAAATATTCAAAGAGATGCAAATACTTGAATCCTTGCGCAGATTTAATTATATGGTTGACGAGGCGAGCTACGCTGTTAAGTTCTCCCATTCGTGCCTAGATTCTCTCCACAGATTGTGCGGCTTCTCAAACAGACCACCACACAGGCGGTATCACAATGCTGTGGTACCATGGAGCTTTTCCTGGCGCATCTGCTATATAAAGCAAGCAGTTTTACATTTATTGATTTCACTTTCATTGTTCTTCAACAGTATGCTCCTCATCACATTCCTCTCGTTTGCTTTGGCTTCGGCGGCCCCGTTCATTGAGCCATCGGAGCACAGCCAGACTCCGGCGCCTACAATGTTTGCCCTGATCTTCGACTCCGAAGACCCGGGTGATAAAAAGATGATGGCGTCGTGGCTTCCTCCTCACGGACTAGGGGCGGAAAGTCCGCGCACGGTAACAATACAGCAAAAGACAACCATGACGGCAGGGTTGGAATGCGTTGCTAGAGTGGTTGGCCGCGTGGGCCTTAGACCTAAGCTCATTTGCCAACCAAACTCTGTGTATACGACATTCACTGCAACTTTTAATCCGTCGGAATCCACGCAGTTGAGCATGCTATATGCAACAGCTACATCTAGCTAGTATGGCGCCACATTCCCCAATAGAAGCTCAGCGCAAGACAAATACAAAGATTTCAGACTTTCCAGGAAAATTTATTCAGAGAATGTTTCGAAGTAGGCGTGTGTAATGGCCAAAAGTAGTTCTGCCCCGAATCTGTTGCACTCCACCGCGGAGTTTCGCACTCACACACTGCTGAAACACTGCAGATCATGCGCATGTTGAAATGGCCCATTTGTGGGGTCGCACGTTAGCTAAGCCCCCCCTTTTTGGTCCTTTGCCGGTGTGCTCAATAAATGACACCACAGTTGGTCAAACAACGCAGTTTATTGCCCCGCAATGTGTCGCTAATGCTCGCCAATGCAGCCAAGCACCGCTGTCGCACTCAGACACTGCTTGATTCTCACCACAATGAGAAGTTCGTTTCCGGCTGCCGGCTACTCTGCTACTTCGTATAATAAACATGTATTAGGCGGATCTAGAAGAATAATGACACGTGGCACGGAAGGTTGTGTCGCCAATCAGAAGAAGGCCGGCTGAGAAGAAGAATGTCAGCTGAGCAATGGGATAGTCGCAGGAGAAGCGGAGATGCTGGGCACTGTGAAGTGGCAGGTTAGCGAATTTTGGGCAGGGGATCGATAAATGACACCACTGTTGGTCAAAAAACGCAGTTGATTGCCCCGCAGCGTCTCGCTAACGCTCGCCACTGCTACACACTCGCCACTGCTACTGCTGCCTATAAAAGACTGAGCAAAGAAAGCAACCCCCCAAACGCCATCGCCCCGTTTCTCCCCGCCCCGCCCTTCGAGCTGCTCCCGCTGCTGCCGCTGCTGCCGCTGCCGCTGCTGCTCGCAAGAGAGCTTCCCCCCGAAAAGGTGGTGCGGCTCGCCACGGTCACCGCCTGGCCAAACGGCGCGCCGACGTCCATGGGAACCACCCCGGTGCTGCGGCTGACGGTCCACACGACGTCGGACGTCCCCGTCGCAGTGAGCGTGGTGTACACCAGGTTGAGGGTGTCCTGCACCGTGTAGGTCCACACCGAGTGGTCGTAGGTGGTGCCCCAGTAGGTGGCGGCCCGGCGACTGGACACGACTGCCTGGGCAGAAGCCGCGGCGCTCAGCTCGGACAAGTACGAGGACAACGAGGCGAGAGCCGAGGCGTCGAGCGACGAGGTTTGCAGAGCGGACGCCGTGTGCGTCGCGGTGACAGAGCCCGAGTGGGTGCCCGAGGCGCCAGTGTGGGTGCCTGAGCCGGAGGAGGCGGCAGCAGCTGTGTCTGTAGTGTCGTCCGTGGCGGTTGCGTCAGCCCCCGTGTCGGTCTCGGTGGTGGCGTCGCCCGTCTCAGTCGCAGTGGCGTCTGTCGCATCACTGCTGTCTGTGGCACTTGCGGACTCAATGGTTGTTGGAGCAGGAATTGTGCCGAGCCGCGTCACTCCGCCAACGACCGCCGAGAAGAGGTAGTCGTTGGTGCCCGTGCCCGTGACGGTGGTGTGGAAGTCCTCGCTGGGGTCGTTGAGCGTAACTCGCCAGAGAGCAGTGGACATGTTTAGAAGATGTTTAGTATAGTTGGCTGAGTGTTGGCGGTTTCCAGGGGTTGTGGGCCGGACTAAATACCTAAATGTCTGGGCCCACTGCCGCCGCCTGCAGCACTAGACCCTCTTGGTGGCAGACGCATTGGCGCGCAGGAATCCCCATTCGGTGGGCGGGCGGTCGTGGGCATGCGCGGAGATGCATACGACTGCACGCTAGTGCGATGGGCCGCAAGAGTGGATTCAAGGGGGCTGACTAGAGTAGAGGGGCTGACTAGAGTAGAGGGTCTGACTGGAGTAGAGGGGGCTGACAAGAATCGAGGAGGCTGAAAAGAACAGAGGAGGCTGACGTGACAGACAAGCCGGACCTGCCATAGTTACAAGCCACACGAAATGCAACCTTCAAATATAGTGGCCAGGCACAATAGCTAGACACTTGTAGGGAAAGTTGCAAGCAGCGTGTAGCAGTACGGCGGGAGCGAACTAGTGGGCCAGCGTAATCATTCAGTCAGAGTAATCAACCATAGAAGTGACCAGAAAACTATGGGCCTCGATATCTTATCGAGCACGCCGCTTAGTTGACTCCTACTCTGTTCATTTTGACATGCCAAGCCACAACCCTGAGCCCCTAAATCGGCTAGCATAAGCCCCAAACCTTCCCCTGAGCCAATGCCATCTGCAGCCAATGTCATTTTCAGCAACTGCTATTTTCAGCCAATGTTATCTTCAGTCAATGTCATCTTTAGTCAGTGTCATCTTTATTCAGTGTCATTTTCAGCCCTTTTGCATTGCTTTGCCGACCCAAGCGAAAGTCACGTCATGGGGTGATTCCGTGCATCTGCTGGGGCATGCCTGTCGTAAATACAACGAGGCAACCGATTGGGAAACCGATTGGGAGACAAAACAGGGGCTATACGCTACGCACTGCACACGGTAGCAGTGGTCATTGATAACAAGAAGAAAAAGCAATGAATACGCAGTGCGCTGTCAGTGGGCCTGGCTCCCGCTTTGCAGCTTCAGTGGTTGTTTCGACGAGTGCCTTGCCTGGCCCTGTCTCAGAGCTTATCCGGGCGCCGAATCGGGCGTCCGCAAACACGCATGCAGATAAAAAACATACAGCAAGGCAGAGAACGAGCAGAGAACGATCAGAGAATGAAGCAGACTACGAAGCAGACCACGCAATTAGCTTCCTCCCACTTTGCTCTTGCTCAGCACTGCAGTTCAGAAGTGTGATCTATACACAAGAAGTTATAGGCATTGAGTAGAACACCCTGACCAGCGTAGCGTGCCCCAGATAAGCAGAACTAACCCGAATCAAGCCAGTGACATGGCAGTGGACCAGACGGCTTGAACAAGTGTAGCGAGTCAAGGCAAGACCGGTTTGGAGCAGCCTGCTCATTGAGGCAGAGCAGCGAGTTCGCTCTTCCAGGCAGAGCAGCGGCGTTGGTTAGGAGCGCTGAGGCTCAAGAACACGTTGACACGGCAATTGAGTCTAGGCATCTTGACGACGTCTCTGGGCCCCACTCAGTCATCTAATCATAATACTCACTCCGCATTTGCTGCCCCTATAGCTATGGCAACAGCGATCGGCGGCTCGAGCTGTAAACAACGAGACACTTTGTCAAGTCTGATCACGTGGAGTGCCGACCCCGGGGTGGCACTCTGCAAAACCCTGGAGAAAATACTTGCAAAACCTGGAGAAAACAATTGCGATAGAACTCTGTATACGCATTAGAACTCTGTATATGTATTAGCGCGTTATCTCTGGCCATTGCTCTGGCCGTCAGGGCCCTTTCTTCAGGTTGCGAGCCCTGTGCTACGCCCTGTTAAGGATCTACCAGTCAGCCAGGGGGCATGGCATTGCGCAAAGCAAGGGGGTTTAGCCAAAAAAAAAAACAATACAACAAACCGCGAACAAACAGAGCATGAAATTCTTTAACAGAACATGGAATTAGTTACTTTTTCCGCCACATCCCACTCCGTGGGCTGTGGCTCCCTAGTCTGTGGCTCCTTGTCACGTGACAGACACGACGCGGGTTTTTTCAATTATCTGCCAACACCTCAACACCTGACACTCTCCCCCACCTCCAGCCAGCCTCCAATGACCTCGGAAGTTGTCGAAATCAATGACGCCTTGTTTGGCGAGCGTGTGCGGGAGTTCAAGGAGTTTCTCGAGCAGGACAGGGGCGCCACCGACCACAAGGAGGCCGTGGCCCAGATGCTCCGTGCCCAGAGCCGCAGGTACACCGTGCTGTTGGATGAAATTCGCAATTGGAACAAGCCTTTCTGGCAGGGCTTGTTGGACGAGCCGGCGGAGTACTTGCCGGCTGCGGAAAGAGCGTTGAAAGAGATTGTGCTTGTGGTGTACGACGCAAACGCCATGCCGAACGTCGAGTTTGACGAAAGAGAGGCGTACTCGTTGGGGTTCAAGGGTGCCTTTGGCGACCACCAGTTGAGTCCCAAAACCATCAACGCCAGCTACTTGTTCAAGTTGGTGTCTGTGGAGGGCATTGTCACGAGAACCAGTCTTGTGCGGCCCAAGATTGTGCGCTCGGTGCACTACTGTGACTTCAACGGCAAGTTTTTCTTCCGCGAGTACTCTGACCAGACCTCGTCGTTCAACCCGATCCAGAGCTCGGCCATCTACCCTACAGAGACCCCCGACGGGCATAAGCTCACAACGGAGTACGGGTACTCCACGTATAAGGACCACCAGACGATTTCTGTGCAGGAAATGCCCGAGAAGAGCGACCCTGGCCAGCTTCCGCGGTCGGTCGAAGTGATTTTCGACGACGACCTTGTCGACTTGGCCAAGCCCGGGGACCGTGTGCAGATCGTGGGGGTGTACCGCAGCTTGGGCGGCGGCGCGAACTCGGCCAACACCTTCCGGACAGTGCTTGTTGCTTCTGCGGTGTACCCATTGCACGCGATGTCGCTGAGTGTTGCCGCGGTGGAGAACATCAGTGACAGCGACATCCGCAACTTCAACCGGGTGTCGCGCATGCGCAACGTGTTTGACTTGATGTCGCAGTCGTTGGCTCCTTCCATTTATGGACATGCCTACATCAAGAAGGCGGTGCTCCTTTTGCTCATGGGGGGTATTGAGAAGAACTTAGCCAACGGCACCCATCTCAGAGGTGATATCAATATTCTCATGGTGGGCGACCCGTCCACTGCCAAATCCCAGATCTTGCGGTTTGTTTTGAACACCGCTTCACTTGCGATTGCCACCACGGGCCGCGGGTCCTCGGGTGTCGGTTTGACGGCCGCAGTGAGCACCGACAGAGAGACCGGTGAGCGGAAATTGGAGGCCGGTGCCATGGTGCTTGCCGACAGAGGCATTGTGTGTATTGACGAGTTCGACAAGATGAGCGACGTCGACAGAGTTGCTATCCACGAAGTGATGGAGCAGCAAACCGTGACGATTGCCAAGGCCGGGATCCATACTTCGTTGAACGCACGGTGCCTGGTGATTGCCGCCGCCAACCCGGTGTTTGGCCAGTACGACGTGCACAAGGACCCGCACCAGAACATTGCGCTTCCGGACTCGTTGCTCTCGCGGTTCGATCTCTTGTTTGTGGTGACCGATGACGTGTCGGACCAGCGCGACCGCTTGGTGTCCGAGCACGTGCTCTCGATCCACAGATACTTGCCCAAGGGCTATGCCGAGGGCGAGCCGCTAAGGCAGTTCCAGAACTTGTCGCTCTCCACTGGCGAAGACCCGGACGCGGAGCACGGCGACGATGCCCAGGAGGCGCCTGTGTTTGAGAAGTTCAACTCGTTGCTTCATGCCGGAGCGCTTGCCCACGCCCAGCAGCTGCACGGCACGAAGAAGGCCAAGGTGCAGATTTTGCTGATTCCGTTCATCCGCAAGTACGTCCAGTACGCGAAGCAGCGGGTGAAGCCGGTGCTCACCCAGGAGGCGTCGAACTACATTGTAGGCTGCTACGCGGCGCTCCGCAATGACGTGCTCAGCAGCAACGAGCGCAAGACCGCGCCAATCACTGCGAGAACTCTCGAGACGCTTATCCGTCTCTCGACGGCCCACGCCAAGGTCCGCTTGTCGCACCGCGTGCAGGTGAAGGACGCGAAGATGGCCGAGGAGATCTTGCGCTACGCGTTGTTCAAGGAGGTTGTCAAGACGCACCGGAAGAAGCGAAAGACGAAGCGCCACGCTGAGAACGAGGAGGAGGACGACGACGAGGAGGAGATTGAGGGCGAGAGCGATGACGACGAGGCGGCCATGGACGAGGATCTTGACGACTTGATGCCCGCCGACAGTCAGACTGACAGTCAGACTGAGAGCCAGAGCCAGCCCTTGGGCTCGACCAGTCCCGTGGACAACTCTGCGGGCGCCACACAGGAGGAAGCCGTCGAGTTGCTGGCTTCCAGAATGAGCCAGTTCACGAAGATGGTGGCGCAGTTGATGCAGTCGGAGTTGTTTGAGGACGGCCTGTGCGCGCAGGAGGCGTTGTACGCCAAGTTGAACGAGCAGTTGCCGACCGAGGAGGAGTACGGCGAGCGGGAGTTTGAGAAGGCGTTGGAGGGGATGGCCGAGCGGAACCAGTTGATGGTGGCCGAGGGGAAGGTGTGGACCACTTAGCAGTGGCGAGCGTTAGCGAGACGCTGCCTTCAAGTTTTGTCTAACTAACGCTACGATGTTGTCAATGCAGTGAAATGCTTGATGTTGTCAATGCTGTGCAATGCTTGATGTTGTCAATGCTGCAATGCTTGATGTTGTGCGATGCCCTATAGCTAACGCGAAAGCAGTGGCGAGCGTTAGCGAGACGCTGCGATGTTGTGCAGTGGTCTATAACAATGCTGCATGGCAATCAGTCTCTCAGTACTTGGTTTCAAAGAGCAGTGCCTCCTTGTGTTTGATCAGACAACACTGATTGCAGTTGAGCAGTGCTTTGGCGAAGCCAATGCGCTGTGCAACAATGCGCTGTGCAACAAGGCACTGTGCAACAAGGCACTGTGGCAGTAGTTCCACCATTGTGCGGGTTCTAACTCCGGTGGCTTTCGGGCCAGTGGTAATTCTCAGAATCTCTCTCTCGCTAACAACTGCGGCTATTTAACGAATTGCTCGCTGCTAACCACACGGCGTCACTGGCGCACGTGTGTATATAATTTGGGATGTACGGTTTTTCGCAGAATGTAAATGTTTTCAGAATTTTTATTCGCAATTTTAGTGTTTTAAAGGGCTTTTCAAGGTGAAAAGGGCATCTCCAATATGGGGGTGTTTCGGTGAATTGCTAGAAAAAAAGGGTTCAAGCTTATAAAGTTTACAAAGCAGCAATCGGGTACAACATTCTACTATTCAATTAAAGCCCCGTTGTCATTAATCTTTCATAGCGGCTTTAGAATGTCGGCAAATACGGCTTGTTGTTGCTTCAACCAATTACACCCATACACCACGCACCCCCTGATGTTTGGATGTGTGGTAGAGCTGACTAAGAGCTTACATAAGAACTTGGTTTTGTGTAACATGTGGAACATCTATACACCACCGGAAGCACATCTCTACCTCCACTGTTTTGACATCCAAACACCAGTTTCCAATACATCCAAACATCAAGTTACAAAAAACCCGGACATACACTTCAAAAAACCCGAACACCACCCCAAAATCAGGAATGTCAAAATATCTTGAAGACCCCGACCTCGGGAAAACTAAGGACGCCACAAAAGTTCTTTTACAACTGGTATCGAGCTGTGTAGAAATTTCTTCTTATTAAAGTGCCTGCTTCAAACAGATATGGCGGGGCATGCAGTTATGACCATGCATGGAGGGAGTAAGAGCACACTCAATGCGGCATGAGAAGTACCGCTGAGCACCAGCAGACACTGTTTATTAAAGCAATGTCTGACAAAATTTCCGCCTTTTACATTGCTGTGTCGCTATTTCAAAGTGAATTTGAAAGTCTCGCCAAACAGACGACGCAGAGAGCCTCGCCAAGCACGCATTGCACAGCAGACGCCAGTCAGCAGCAGCAGTGTAACTGAGGGAGATTTGGAGGAGGCATATGGTACAGCAGACGCAGTGCGTTTCCATTTGAATGAGTCGTGTCCTGAAAGTTCTCAGTTGTCTGCTCCGCCTGCGCTCGGCGTGCTGCCTATGGGATAAATGACGCCACATAACTAAGCAACCCGCCGACAACACCCCCGCCGTACGCGCCAACAACCAAGCTGATCGGATACAACTGCCAGTCGCGGTCCCAGTCCAATGGGATCGTGATCACGCCGAGCCAGCAGCCGAGAGCGGTGGCCAAGACTGTCGAATACACGGGATTCGCCTGGAGAAAGCGGAGACTCGACACCTGCACCGCCAACAGTTTCCAGGCGGCGCCCGAGAACTGGTAGGTCACCAAGAGTGGGAAAAAGCAGAGCACGGACACGTGGAGCGCCAACAACGCGGTCTGGAGCTGGAACACAAGAATAGGGGCTCCCAACAAGACAAGGAAGAGCCCAATAGGGACTGCGGCAATCACCGAGGCAAAGCTTGCAACAACGAGCAACGAGACGCTGACGCCATTACTGCTCTGCTTCGCTTTCTTGCCCTTTCCGGGCTTCCCAGGCGCCGCAGTCTTATTCACCGGCTTTCCGGTGCTGCCCACCAAAAACAACCAGGCTGCTTGTCCCAAGTAAGCCAAAAGCGCAGCCTTTGCCAAGACCACATTGATGCTGTCAAACCTTACAAGCAGGTCGTATTCTTGGTACAACATGTAGTAGACCACTCCGATGTAGTGAACAGGAATGTTGGCCAACGTTGTGGAGCTTCTGTTGGTGGCAGCGTCATCTTTCACTGAGCTGCTCTCCTCCTTGGCGCTATCGTGCCACGTCACGGATTTCTTTGAGGGCATTGGATTTCGATGAACGGCTTTGATTCGCGTGGATAGCTGACTCTGCCACTGGCTTCCTGGAGACCTCTACGTGACACCAATATGAGATCCGGGTAACCCAGACATCCGCGTCGTGAGGTGGGCGGTTTTGGGCTGACAGTGCGAGGAATTTCTTTTTCGTCGATCTTACTGAAAAGGCATATTCGAAGCCACGATGAAATTGGCTTTTTATTGAGTGCCCGGGTGATGAGTGTAGTGCAGATTGTCAGCCTGGAGGCTATGCTCCTCCAGTCATATGCATGACTGCGGACAGCTCTCTACGTTGACGGCCCAATGCCCGAGATTCTTACACTACAAACCCTTGGGGCAAAATTCTAGTTTACAACTAAAATTCACCGCGAGGCGAGCATTCTATAGACAAAATTGTTAGACCACGGTTGTTGGAGCCTCCGCGCCCGGTACTTGGCTCCTTGGCTTGCTCGGTGAATCCTGGCCTGTAATTACATGACATGTACAGAAGTCCCATCCCTGGCGCCCTGTATAGAGCCCGAGCTCAAGTGATTGGCTTTGCTTCTGGTCAGTCTGTGGCACTGCACCCGTGAAGAGTGCGCCGTAGGATGAAGAGTATCCATCTGTAGACATTCATTAAACTGGAAGCAGCTCCACACTGCTTTTACTCTGCTGTTTCGCCAGAGGCAACTAGCAGACTCCAATCAACAATAGATCATCACTCCAAGCTAATAGTATGAACTTTGAAGCTGTTTACTATCACTCTCGGATAATTTTCCTGGCGGTGATGTTTGGATTCTGCGTTGTCGCACTAGTGAACGCGGTTCACGAGTTGACGCAGCCCAGCAACAGCACGCTCGAGCTCAAGACCACGTACGCTGATAACCGGTGGTCAGTAAAGCTTGGTGTGACAAGCAGTAACGTCAAGACAAGCCTTAAGGTTGATCTAGGCTCAAGTGAGACATGGATCATGGACAGCGGGAATCAGGGGTGCAGTCCAAATGCTCCCATTGCTGCCCAAACCAGTGAGCAGTTTCAGTTCTTATTAGAAGCAATGAAACAGTACCAGCAAGGTAGGGCCATTGGTAATGGCACTACTTTGACAAATTACTCGTTCACTACAACAAACAACAGCTGCGTGGGTGCGATCAACTTTGCAAACTCTACCTCACTCAAGCTCCAAGGTCCGGAGTTCCTCGAACTCTTCCCCTACACATTTGTCTACGGGCAGTATGGCACGGAAACTCTATACGTGAGCAAGCAAAGGATCAAGAACGTAACGCTTGCCGTTGGCTACGAGTCTGACTTGACACAGGCATTGCTTGGGTTGGGGCCACCGGCGGGCCAGTCATCGGCGCTCAAAGTGAATGCATATGCCACGGACCACGACACGTTCGCAGAAGCATTGTACGATGCTGATGTTATTGATAAAACACAGTTTTCATTTGACCTCAACTCGCTTAAGAGGACTGGTACAATTCTTTTTGGAGGCTCTCAGGCATCAAAAATGGACGGCAAGTCGGTGACGTTGCCAATTGAGAAGATTGACGGAGCGATCAAGTACGTGGCGATCAACGGTACGAGCCTAGTTGTCTCTCCAAACAACCTAGTTGTGGCTCTTAGCAGTGTTGAGTCTACTTTTGTGTTGGATACCGGCGCCTCCAATGCAATCGATCTCACAGAAAACGACTTCAACAAATTTACAACTCTTTTCCCAAAGGTTTTGGATGACTCGATGGGTTATCATTACTATCCGTGTGACATCATCAAAGAAACCACGCTTGGCTTTAATTTCAGTGGACTCTATCTTGAGGTTCCGCTTGGATACTACACGACTCCCTACAGTATTGAGCAAGGCATAGAGTACTGCTACTGCCCCGTGCAGACCTTGGGCAGCCGTTCGCCTGGCTTCAATGTTTTGGGGCCGGCATTCTTTGATCAGGCCTATTTGACGGTTGATTACTGGAATGGGCTGGTTTCCTTGGGGAAGAACAAGCGAAGACCTTTGAAGCAAAACTTGGCAAGCCGGACGAGCGCCGCTGTTCCGCTGGGTCCCTCGTTGCCGGCAAGTACCAGTATGCCCAGAAGCAATCTGACGGCCCACCTCAACACAACATCAGACTCACCGCCATTAGCTAACTTGACAACAGACTATACGCGGGACGCTTTTAAAACTGGAGATGGTGCGGGAAGTGCTGGTTCGTCTAGTACGACCACGCCCAGACCGAAGTCGGCCGCGAGCAGCTTGAGAGAAAGTACGTTAGTTGGAATCAGCCCAAAAAGAGTGGTTCTTGTTGGCTTGTTTTTGGTTTTATTTTTTTAGTGTGGCAAAATGTAAAGATTGAATTACCAAAAGGAATAAAATGTCACTTTGGTTTTTACTTTTGAACATTTTGAGTTATGAATTGCGGAAAGAAAAAATGAGATACTATAGAAAAATAGACACTAAAAGTAGGAATCGGAAAAACAGAAATACAATATATATATATATGAGATCATATTTTTACATTCAAAGCTTTTTTTCTCAAAGCACTTCAAATCTCCCGGCTTATTCCACGCTCACCGGTGCCCTGCACCACCATGCATCTTCTATTAACTGCAGCCTTCCGTTCCTGGCCGCATCCCAGTCTGTAAGCGAGCCCATGTGCTAATTAACAGTAATTGCGGCACGGGTATCGAAAATTAAAATTCATAATAATGGGCGCCAGTAGGGGGGACTAATAGAACACTTGCGAACAATGCTCTTCATTCTGCGTTTCATGCTGTGCTGGGTCCTACTAGCTACCACTATGGAGAGTGCTTGCGCTCATGCCACCAATTCTGAAAACAAAAACAAAACCTTCTCTTTACCGGCAACATGGAACGGACTCAATTGGGTAGTAGAGCTTGGAGTGACTAGCAGCAATAACAAGGTGCAGCTTTTGGTGGACACAGGCTCGTCAGAGACTTGGATATTGAGTTCGGACAACCTGGGGTGCAACACAGACCATCTTGGAAAAGGTCTCAGTGATACAAACATTGTGGAGTTAAACAAAATGTCTCACGCGTACCACAATGGCTACATGATAGGCAATTACAAAGGCTTGTCTGACTTCAACTTCACAACTTCGAATACAACGTGCACGACGCCAGTGGACTTTGGCAAGAGCAGGTCCCTCATGCTTAGTGACTTGGAATTCTTCTCTGTTTACCCAGATCTGTTTGTCTATGGCCAGTACGCAGTGGAGACGGTATTTGCTAGTAACATTAAAGTGGACAACGTGACCATAGGCATAGGTCATGAGACAAACATCAATCAGGGAATCTTGGCTTTGGGACCCGAGATTAGCGAGCCATGCGCAACGAGAAACAAGGCGTACTCATCAACGCACTGCACCTTTGCTCAATCATTGTACAAAGAAGGCGTGACACTGTCGCAGAAGTTTTCACTTGATTTGGATACTAGTAGTGGACGAGGCACTATTATATTTGGTGGCCAGGATCTTACCAAAATACAGGGCTCTGCAGTCACGGTCGACATTGCACCCGTGAATGGAGCAAACTACTTTGTTGCCATGAACGGACTGGCAAAGGTTAGCATTAACGGTGAAAGACAGGATCTCAGTGAAGGACCGTCTATTTTTGTGCTTGACACTGGCTATCTTAACAATATAGTGCTTAACCGAGAGGAATATGCCATCTTTATAGATGGCTTCTCACAGACTCTCAACGGCACCGGAGGAAGGACATACTACCCTTGTACGGAATTAAATGGGACTGTGCTTAGTTTGAACTTTGGCGGATTAGACTTCGAAATATCGTTGTCAAAATATCTGAGGGTGTACAACTCTCAACATGGCATTGACTTCTGTGAGTGCCCCGTGCAGCACGCTGAATTTGCTGGGTACAACATTCTCGGGCCGCCGATATTTGACCAGATGTACTTAACAGTGGACTATGAAAACTCAAAAATTACATTAGGAAAGAAGAAGACGCAGACGAATAAGAGTTTCAGTAGCGGAGCAAGGACAGTAGTGCAGAGTACTTTTTTCAAAGCAGCATTGTGTCTATTTCTCCAGTTGCTACCCACACTCCGCATACTTATCTGAAGTTGCCTTTCAATGAGGAGGAAACCGTTCATATCATAAGTAGTATCCGTTGGGGTTTTGGGGCCATGCATCAAGAGGTGTGTTGGGATCCACGGGGGGACCGATTGAAGCACTATCCACATCAAATTGAAGACCAAAAAAAGCAATAGGTTGTGTATTTTGATTTGTTTTATAGGATATTCTAGTAATTGTTTTTTATTATGATTTTAGTCTTCTATATCAGATTGAGTAGTTTGTATTACGGTGGTTTTTGAGATATTTTTCTGTACCTGGCGGATAACTGCGTGGCAACCCACAGTGTCCCCGCCCGATATTGAGCCGCCGCCGCGGCTCGAACCTGTTGCAACTCTCACTTGCAACCTACCACACTGACTCTCCCCACCACTAGACTAGCGGGCCCACTAGTAACTACTTTGTTTTTCAACGGGGTATGTGCTTCCTTGCTCTGTGCAAGCATGGTAATTTCCTTTATCATGCGTCATGCATGGCCGCTACTCCGTGTTACACTGCAAACTTGTGAGCCGCAGAAGCAGAGCACTTTTCTTTGTATGACGTTAAACACTGTTATACATTAGTGAATATTTTCTTCTAGTACTCTAAGACACGACTACTGATTCGATCTCCAAGAGTTGCGGGCCACGCCTTGGCGCACATTGTTGCGCACCGCCATGTCCAGTGTACTGCCGTCAGAGATCACGTAGTATCTATTTGGCACTCGTACCTACATCCAGCAAACAGATTATTCCCCGACTAAAAATTTATTGACAAAACAAGCTAATCTACGTATACATGTAGCAGGGAGTGAGACATGGTGCCAGGTCGACCGAATCACTGGCGCCTAGCACCACAACTGCTTCAACGACGTTATTGACAGCCGCTGTACTAAAACGTAGCAAAAAGCTGCTGCATAAATGTACTGCATAGGTTAGTGCGCTTCTTGCAAAAGTCATTGCTTGCCAAATTCACTGCTTGCAAGAGTCACAGCTAGCACCGCTTTTGCTACCGCAGCACACTGGCCGCTGCACTTGTAAGCGTAAGCGTAACTAGACACCACAGTTAGTCAAACAACGCAGTTGATTACACCGCAGCGTCTCGCTAACGCTCGCCGCTGCGTACTGCTAACACTGCTCAATATCGTGCACAGAAAACACCAAGTCGTCATCCAACACCCCGTGCTCCTCCTCGACCTCGGCCACCTCTGCGGGCTCCACCACTTTGTCCATATTTGCGTAGGCATTTGTGGTGGTCGTGATCGCCTTCGACGGCTGTGGCGTAAAACTGTGCATGGAAGGAAAGCCTATGGCAGACAGTTCCGAGCGCCTAGGTGGCTTGTAGCGGTTGGAAATCTGCCAGTTTCTGTTGCCCAGGCCAGCAGTAACACTGCTAGGCACCACATTCTGGCCGCCATTGAACAGGTATGGGGCCGCCCCCGGAGAAGACCCTGGCATTAGCTTCGTTGTGGCAATCGGCAATGGCGCAGAGCCGACGTCGTAGTTGAGTGTGTTGAGTGCCTGTGGAGGAAGGTCGAACGACGGCACGTATCTCGAAGACGCCGAGCCAGAGCCTCGTCGATAGATGCCCGTGCCCAGTTGCTGGAACGCATGCCCCGCCGAGTATATGCTGACGTCACTGCCCGAGCGGTTCTTCTCATAATCTCCCGAGGGTAAGTAGGTCCCGGACAAACGCAGCGGGACAAGCGGCACGTGCGGCGAGGTCGACGAGATGGAGTACCGATGGCTGCTGCCGACCCGGCTCCTGGCAAATGGCGGGCTGTTAGACAACGCATACGGCCCGCCCAGAGTCGCGACAAGGGCGTCCGAGCTCTCGCCAACCGCGCTGCTGAGCAACGCGTTGTTCTGGCGCATGGACTTGAACTTGTATAGCGAGTCGCCGACGTTGGACGCACCGCCTGCGTAGCCCCCCACCTTGAGGTCCTTCTTGTTGTCCAACAACCTTATGAAGTCGTTGATGTCTTCGTCAATGTAGAGCTGGCTCGGCGGCTCTAGATCCGAGAACCGGCGGCTCTCCAAGCTGGGGTTTCGGGACATCGGGTGTGCCAACACAAGGCTCTTGCGATTCCCCAACCGGGAACTGAACGACAGCGAGTACTTGGACCCGACGGAGTTCCCCACCGAGTTCTTGGGCTGCGACCCGACATAGCTGCGCTGCTCCTGCCCGGGAGAGCCCTGGTACGAGGAGGTGAACGACTTCGGGAGCAGCGGGCTGTACGAGCCGCCGTGGTGCGAGCCGGGGTTTTTGGCGTTGCGTAAGAGTGCGGCGAGCGAGACGTTCGGGTTGATGGGGATTGCAGTAGGCACCGCGGAGGGCACAGTAGAGGGGCCCGAATGCTGGCTCGTGGGTGACTGTCCTTGAGCTTGCGGAGACTGTCTAGACGTGAGCTTTGTCTTGTTGGGAGGCGTACCAATGCTCACCTGAGAAAGCTTGTGAGAGAGCGAGTGGGGATCTGACGTGGCTTGCTCTACGGAGTACTGCTCAGAGTGCTGCCCTGTAGCCTGCTGGGGACTCCCCACGTCGCCCAGCAAGTCTTCCCGGAGCTTTTGCTTAACAAAAAAGCGGCAGTCCCGACGGTACTGCACGGTCCCCCGGAGCAGGCCGAGCGGCGTCGCAACACTTGCAAACCTCATGTCGCCGAGATGCAACCGGCTGTCCAGCTCGTTCGACTGATTGGCGTATGTCAGAATCAACTCCTTGCTGAGCCCGACGCGGCCCTTCGACAGGATCGGCTCGGCCCCCGAAAACACCCGCACGCCAATCGCGAGATAGCACGAGTCTTCACTGGTGTCGCTTTCTAGCAGGGCTTTGAGCTGCGTCGCCGGAAGCAACCCCTGGCACGTGTAGAGGTCGCGGAAAAAGACGATGCATTTTTTGTAGATCGCTGTCAAGGAGTCGTCCGACGGTGGAGCGGAAGCACCAGTGGCGTCGTCAGTGTCTGGGGCACCAGTGGCACCTGTGGCGTCAGCTACTGTCACGTGACCGTCGAGCTCGAACAACCAGCGCTCTAGGACGACCTCGGTGCGCTTCTTCCCGCGGGTCACAAACCACGGGTTGCCGTCCGAGTCTCTTAAATAGAGTTTCTGCCTCGCGTCCAAGTGCCGGAGGTCCAAATATGTCTCGACGACCAATGGTGGCACTGCGTCGCCCTCGGCCTCAAACTGCTTCCACCGTGCGAGCAGCTCGCGCGGCACTGTGTGGGCGTCCGTCGAGATGTTGAACCAGTTGTTGGTCTTCAGCAGCGGCGGCGCAGTGCTGGGGGGCCACTGCCGCGAGCCGACCAACAAGCTGGTGGCCTTTGCAAAGTAGTTGTAGACGAGGCGGCGGAGCACCGCGGAGTTGGGAGGTGCCAGGGGAGATGCCTCAAGAGACTCGCTCATTGCATTTGCTAAGTAGTGGGAGGAGCCTGTTGCTTTTTTTTTGATGTTCTTTTTTTGATGTTCTTTTTTTGATGTTCTTTTTTTGATGTTCTTTTTTTGATGTTCTTTTTTTGATGCGCTTTTTTTGATGCGCTTTTTTAGATGACGTTTTTTGATGACGCTTCCACTGATTTGTAGTATGTGATGTGCTTGCAGTGATGCAGTGGAGAAGCTGGCGAGCTGCTGATAAGAAACAAATAAGACAGTAGCCACCTGGGGTTCCCTTCGTTCCCAAATATGAATTGCTATGCCAAAAAAATGCACTCCAACGTATGTCTTTGGCGCCACCGGTGTGCTTAGGAGACAGTGCGGAGCACTAGACATGCGATAGCGATGAGCGGCGCACGTGACAGGGCGACACGGGGGGCCAGCCAGCAGCCAAACGTTGTGGCCAAACGCTGTGGCCCCCCGGTGTGGCGCGTGCGCGAGAGGCCCGCCCCGGGTGGCCCCCCGGTGTGGCGCCCCTTGCACGTGATCGGCTAACCCCACATTGTTCGAGATGCGGTGGTACAGTAGGAGTAAGAGTGGCTTAGCAGTTTTAGAAGTTTTCTGAAAGAAAAAAAAATCATTTAAAAGAAGTCTTGGGACTTGGAATTGCAAAGTTTGCTAGAGACTTTCATACCATACTGTTGTCTGCCACAATTATTTTCGAGCTCTAATAAGCATCCAATTTACCGGCATACATCTACAGCTCAGAGCAAACAAACAACCCGAACACATTCAAAAGGATAACAAGAAAACAGAGCATTTCGATCTTTTACTAAGCAATGCAACTGACCTACAAGTTTGATTTGAAAAACAGAAAGGTTGTGGCCGCCAAAACCGCAATTCCGACGGCGGGCCCGGGCCAGGTGGTGCTCCAAGTGCTCGGCGCCGGCTTGTGCCACTCCGACGTCCACTTGCTCGAGGGGCATCTCCGGTTGCCGCACGACCATTTTGTGGGCGGCCACGAGGTGGCCGGGAAACTCGTCTCTTTAGGGAAGGACGTCCAAGGGTTTGATGTCGGCGGCCGCTACTGTGTCCACACCGTCAATCACTGCGGCACGTGCGACGAGTGCACCGCCGGGTTCACCAATATCTGCTCGGGGAACCAGGGTTTGGGCTTTGGCTTGGGGACCGACGGCGGGTGGCAGGAGTACTTGTTGGTGAAAAACTTGGCCTCTCTCGTGAGAATTCCCGACAACGTGAGCTACGAGCTTGCGGCTGTCTCTGCCGACGCTCTAATCACCCCCTACCACGCGATCAAGCGGTGCAACCTCACCCCAGTGAGCAAAGTGTTGCTCATTGGGGCGGGCGGACTCGGCATGAATGCAATTCAGATCATCAAGGCCTACAACGCCGAGTTGGTCGTGGTCGACACCAAGCCAGAGCTCAAGGAAAAGTCCTTGAAGTTGGGGGCCGACGCCTTCTACACCGATCTCAAGAAGCTGGGCGTCAAGAGAAACTCGTTCGATGTCACTGTGGATCTCTGCGGCTACGATTCGACCTACAACTTGGGGGTCCACTACACTAAAATCAGGGGCACCATTGCCGCCGTTGGCTTGGGCAAGGGCAGGCTCAACGTGAACCTCGCCCGTCTATGCGAGAAGGAAATCACCTTGTTGACCAACTTTTACGGCACCGTCCAGGAGTTGCACGAGTGCCTTGAGTTGGTGGCCAAGGGGATCGTGACGCCCGAGATCACGCCGTTGCCGTTTGGCAAGTTGAATGAGAGCATTGAGCAGTTGGCGAAGGGGAAGATCCAGGGAAGGGCTGTGTTCAATCCGAACAAGGCGAAGTTGTAGCGCAGTGCATTGGCGCAGTGCATTGGCGAAGCGCATTGGCGCAGCCAATGTGCTGCGCGACTGTAAACAAAGTCTGCGTGAACAAAGTCAATGTGAACAAAGCCGTAAGCGCTCTTTCCAATGCATGACTCTCACTGAGTAGAGGTATGTCTAGAGAAGATAACCGTTTGTGACAGCAGCTGAAGCTTACAGGCCGCTACTGCAAGGAAGCCATTAGTGTTCATGAACAGCCAGTGATCCGTACATATAATTAGCATGTGTTTTGTGTGTGTGTATTGTGCTATTATATAAGTTACGGCGTTTTGAAACCCCAGTAGAACGCGCTACACCTGTCTCTCGAATGGTAAGAGATCTAAAAGAAATTATAGTATTTTGTGATAAAGAGCCCACTTCCACAATGGCGGACATGCCGCCTTATATGTTGAATCAGCCACGCAGGGGGACGCCAATTTATGCACTGCACATTAGGCACGGCCGGGCCCTCCCTGATGTAAGATGGGATCGACTGGGTTTTGTCGACTTTACGGCTAGTTGTTTTTTTCTGCACATAATTTGCCTTGTGAAAATGAGCACAAGGGCTGAGGGCCATCACATTGCCAAATTCGTAAGCTTCAAAGAGCGGGCGCGTAAAAGACGACTCAGTTCATTTGGCTCTTTGATTCTCAGTCAGACTTGGACTGGGCTGTCCGAAGTCACTTTCGATTACGTCTTCCATATAACGTATTTCTATTATTATTACGGCTTCCAAGTAACGTATTTCTATTAATATTCTGGCATATTCGCCTTGTCAAGAGCAATGCTTGAAGCAATGGTCATTGTCTAAGTGGGAAACACATTGAGAGGAGCTCAACAGAATGCACCGCTTGCTACCAACGTCCGTCGCTCAACAGAATGCACCGCTTGCTACCAACGTCCTTCGCTCAGACCATTAGTAGATTTCCCCCTTCAAACCATCGATAAAGCACCCCTCGCTGCTTCCCCGCTCAACCAACTCACCGATCTTGAACACGCTCTCCCCCTCCTTCTCAAACACCTTGCTGACCTCCTCCCACTGGCTGGCCTTCACAATCACAGCCATGCCAATGCCCGCATTGAAGGTCTTGAAAAAGTCGTCGGTCGGAACACCACCGTTCTTCCCGAACCACTTGAACACCTCCGGGATCGACCACGAGTCGTACTCGATCTTGGCAGACAAATGGTCTGGGAGACAACGTGGAAGGTTCTCGACAAGACCGCCGCCGGTGATGTGGGCCAATCCCAAAACACCGGAGGTCTGCTTGAGGGCAGCAAGAATAGGCTTGACATAGATTCTGGTTGGGATCAAGCACGACTCGGCCACGGTCTTCTTGGCAGTCTCCCATGGCGCCTGCTGAGTGAGCTCCAACCCAGTGACCTCGATGATCTTTCTGATCAAAGAGAAACCGTTGGAGTGGAGTCCGTTGGCACCGAGGCCGAGCACAACGTCACCCGACTGCATAGAGTCGACGAGCGGAAGCATCTTCGACTTGAGCACCGCACCAACGGAAGTACCGTTCGTGTCGTAATGGTTACCCGAATACATCCCCGGCATCTCCGAGGTCTCGCCACCAACAAGGGCACAGTTGGCCATCTTGCACCCCTCGGCCACCCCGGCCACAAAGTCACGCGCCACCTCGAGGTCAAGCTTGCCAGTGGCAAAGTAGTCGAGGAAGAACAACGGCTCGGCTCCCTGGACCACAAGGTCATTGACGTTCATGGCCACAAGGTCAATCCCAACGGTCAGATGAATGCCGCTTTCCTGGGCAATTCTCAACTTGGTGCCAACACCGTCGGTGGCAGCAACCAACAACGTCTTGTCGGCCTCCGGGTACCCCGCCTGGGCCAAGTCGAAAAGACCGCCAAAGCCGCCGATGTCGGCGTCCGCGCCGGCACGCTTGGTCGACTTCACAAGCGCCTTGATGTTGCTGACGAGTTGGTTGCCGTTTTCCACAGAGACACCGGCCTCGGAGTAGGTGATGCCCTGCTTCTTGCCCTCCGCCTTGAACGCGCGGTACGCGATGTCGTCGCGGTGGTACTTGCCGGCAAACGTCACGTGCTTGAGGGCGGCGTAGGCGTCGGCAACAGCGTCCTTCAACGAGGACGCAACGGCAGAGACGCCGAGCACGCGGCCGCCGTTGGTGACAACCTTGCCATCAGCAAGAGAGGTCCCGGCGTGGATCACCGCAGTCTGCTTGCCCAACTTGGCAATCGCCTCGTGGTCGATGGAGATCTCCTTCCCCTTCTCGTAGGAGCCGGGGTACCCCTCGCTGGCAAGCACCACGGTGCAGGCCGATTTCGACGAGTCCACCACGAACGGGACGCTGTCCAATCTGTGCTCCGCAGCGGCCAAGAAGACCTGGGCCAAGTCGGTCTTGGAGTAGTCCAAGAGTGGAAGCACCGACTGGGTCTCCGGGTCGCCGAATCTCACGTTGTACTCCAAGACCTTGGGCCCGTTCTTGGTGATGATGACACCCGTGAAGAGCACGCCGACAAACGGCAAGCCGTCCTTGCGCATGCCGTCGATCGACGGCTTGATCACAAGCTCGTCAATCTGCTTAGTAAGCTGCGGGGTGCACACGGGCGCCGGCGCGTAGGAGCCCATGCCGCCCGTGTTGAGTCCGCTGTCGCCGTTGCCGATCTTCTTGTGGTCCTGGGACGCCGGGAAGTTCACGTACGAGTAGCCGTCGGAGATCGTCAAGATAGAGATCTCGTCGCCGTCGAGAAACTCCTCAATGACCACCTCGTCGCCCGCAGAGCCAAACTCCTTGGCAACCATCACCTGGTCCAACGCCGCGTAGGCCTCTTCCTTGGTGGCTGGGATGAGCACGCCCTTGCCGGCAGCCACGCCAGAGGCCTTGATCACAACGTCGTACGAGGTGTTTTTGATGAACTGCTTCGCCTCGTCGTAGTCGGTGAAGTTGCCAAAAGCAGCAG
The DNA here is from genome assembly GCA_002564235.1 of Saccharomycopsis fodiens. Classification (NCBI taxonomy): domain Eukaryota; kingdom Fungi; phylum Ascomycota; class Saccharomycetes; order Ascoideales; family Saccharomycopsidaceae; genus Saccharomycopsis; species Saccharomycopsis fodiens. The sequence goes on from JNFV01000004.1 coordinate 1,666,227, forward strand.
TAGGGATCTGGTGCTTCTCCATAAACACCTTGCTGAACGCCTTGCTGCCCTCCATCTGCGCGGCCTTGGCATTGGGTCCGAACACCGCAATCGCGCGGCCCAGCGAGTTGTTGGTCTGAAAGTAGTCCGCAATGCCGTCAATCAAAGGGATTTCCGGGCCGGGAATGACCAAGTCGATCTTCTTTTCCACGGCGAACTTCAATAACGCAGGAAAATCCTTCTTGTCGGCCCCAATCTCAATCTGCTCCACTGCAATCTTCCCCTTTGGCAAGCTCTGCACGCCGACGCTGCCCTTGGTGATGTAGATCAGGCCGACGGTCGGCGAAAGAAGCAATGCGTTGAGGATCGCATGCTCTCTCCCGCCTGCTCCGACAATAAGCACGTTCGTCATGGTTGTTTCGTTGGAAATTGCAAGTTTAGCAGAGTAGAGTCCTGAAAGAGTGCAGCGTTAGGGAGTCATTTTTTTTTGTTGGGTCACGTGGTTTGATGTATCAATAGGGAAGTCGGAGAAGGGCCACAGCAGGGGCCTAGGAGAGCCAGGGGTGCCGATTTACCCATGAAGTATGCCATTCAAATGTGAGCCTTGGCCTTAACTTTTCTTGGTATAAAGTTCCTACGTTGAAGATCCTTAGTGGCGCCTGGCTGCGTTCGTTTGGCGAGTTCATCTGGCCCTGATGTGCTTCGACGCACTCTGCGCGAAAAAATCTCGAAGGTCATGCATGCAGTGCATTGGCGGAGCCAATCTGCTGCAATCCTGCTGATTGGTTACCTTTGGCATAGCATGTTGAAAAACGTTTGATATTGTGTGTGGCAGCCGCCCAAAGCTAGCCGATTGGCAACCGCGAAGACTAGCGGATGCCAAACCGTAAGTCTTCTACTGCCGAATGCCGTTTAGAGCAGTACAACTATGGTATATTTTTGTATTTTGTCATTGGTATATGCTTTACCAAGTCCTTGTTTGATATGCCTGCTTTAGTTCCAGGCGCAAATCATTAGTGACTATTAAGCATTGGCGAGCAAAACGAGACAATGCAGTAGGAGTGTCCCGTGGCAGTGTCCCTAATATTTCTGCATCCGCCAGTCTTCGCGGATGCCACACTTTCCAAGATGCTAAGATGACAAGGCAGCGTACTATTAAGTTGCCCATTCAAGGCTACACATGACGCGCACTCTGGGGAAAGCCTGACAGTCAACACAATTATCGCAAGAACAACTGAGAGGTAGAGTGGTGACCATGATTCCAAAAGAGTTACCACTTACACCGCCCAAAATGGCCACCATTCAATGCAGGACGGCAAATCTGACTCCTCTGGCTGTGACCCACCACAGAGCGGCGGGCCAACACAGCTCTATGCCAACTGCTAAACTGAAACTTGACCAAAGAGAACGAAACAATTTGTTTCCGGGAGACGCAGATCCTTCTTTCCGGCTGGTTCTGCCGAGGTTACCCCGACTCGGTGGATCACAACCACCCCTGGACCGAGCTAGCTTCGGCAACTGAAGTGTTGCTCATCTATGTACAGGTGTGTCGAAAGCGTAAAGCTCAAAACGTAAAGCTCAAAACGTAAAGCCCAAAACTTTGAGCCCAAAACTTTGAGCCCAGAACTTTGAGGCCAAAATTTAAAGCGCAAAATCTGAGCCCTCAGGGTTCAGCAAACAAGCTCGGGCAAGCATTCAATCAGTGCTATCAAATCTCTTGGGAAACTGCGCACGGAATGGACCTGCGGTCCGTTCCTGGAAAACCCCTTCTATGGACCTGGGGCCCTAGAAAACCCCTTCCAAATAAGCAAAAAAGATCATCATCAACGACCCGTTCATACTCACCCGCACCAACCGCGGCAACCAGCCGGCGTACAAGCTGCGAACCCCGCCCTCAGTTATGTAGATCTTGTAGGCTGCATCGAGCGAGTTTCTGTACCCGTGGTTTTTGTACAAAGTGCTCTGGAAGCGCGTCTTGATGACATCAATTGGCTGGTTCACAGCAACAACCGCAAGTGCAGCGGCCGCGGTCAGCGAGATTGCGGTGATGGTGCCCAATTGCTCCGAGCGTTTCGGGTTAATGAGCTGTTTGACCAGGTTGTACGCTCCAAAAAAGGCGACCGACGTCAGGCACTGGCGCACGAGCGTCATGTTGGTGCCCTTGAAGAATCCGTAAACACCGTCACTCAAGTAAACGGCCCGGGCGGCACTGTAGACGTTGCTCGAGGTGTATTTCAACTGTTTTCCAAGAGCCTTGTCCAACGGCAAGGCGCTACCGGTGACCTGCTTTGCTTGGGCATTGATCTTCGGCTCGGCAAAGATCTTGTTCTTAGGCTGGACACTCGCTGCGTTTGCGGCAGTGGCTGTAGCCCTGATGCTTTTCCCAACCAGTGCCAAATGAAAGGGGTTGGCCTTGGCCCCGGGTGTGAGATAGAGAGAGCTCTCGATCATGTGGATCTTGATATTTTCAAACGGCACAATGGCCAACGACTCGGCAACACCGGCAAACATCAGAGAAAAGATCAATCCGGGGTTCGCCTGGCTGTCCAGCGCCCCAAAGACCTTATTGCAATACTGAAACATGTAAAACCGCGTGAGAGTTTTGGGGACCATAGAGAGATTCATTGGAAGGAGGCCGGCAAAGAAGTATTTGGGCTGGGACGGAAGACTCAATGGTAATTTGGAGACATGCGAAAGTTGCTGGACGGCTTTGTAGTAATCGAGTGGGTAGAGCAAAGTGGCTGTTGCCACCAGGGCGCCAATGGAAGCAGCAATTGAAGTGTCCATGAGGTTAAATGGGGTTGGTGGGTGGCTGCTGGAGGGTGGTTAGATTTATGGTCCTGGAGTATGCCTGAATCATGCTCCGTCTCGATTATGCTTGCCTGCATGTCGGGTTGCTAGGGAAGGGCACACAACCATGGAGCGGGGCTCCCAATGGGGGAGCAGCAAAAAACCGTTCGTTCTGTGCCCCGGTCCATCTCGTTCCCTCCTCGTGTGACACGCCCGCGTTGCGAGCCCCGCGTGGCGCACCCCCTGTTACGAGCTCCGTGCCACCATTGCTGCTCCGTCTAGCTCATGGCGGGGCGAAAGCAGATGGAAACAGAGCCGCTTCAAACTACAAAAATTTGAACGGTGCAGCCTTTGAGACCTACCATTCCACATTAAAATAGACAAATTTTTTCAAACGATAAACAAGCAGCTTAAGAATTTGCCGCCCCCGTTGTAGTTTCCTGTGGCTGGGCGTCCACTTTTTTTTGCCTTGCCCCCCGCGTTACCCTGCCCTCTCCCGCTGGCTCTTCGCCACCCCCGCCACGGTTATTTATTTGTTTGTTTTTCCCGGTTTATTGGAATTTCTCGTCGGTTTTTATTTTTCAGACGCGCGCGTACCATGGCTACAGAGGCGGAACGCGGGGCACTCCCGGTGGACGCAACAGCGCCAGGCCCAGACCTCACGGCGAGTGGCAACACCCCAGAAAATAATTCTGATCGGGTGGGCAGTGCGGAGAGCCAGCCGGACAAAGCAGGAGAGATAGCCGCGTCGAACGGCAGCAACGAGACTCTGAGCAGTGGGGGAGTCAGCCAAGAGCAAGCAACAGCCAATGCCGAAGCCAATGCCGAGGTCACTACCGAAGCCAATGGTGATATCAAGACGGAAGACAATAACACAGAGAGTAAGCAAGAGAGCCAGCCAGAAAGCCAGCAGGGCACGGCAGATGCCTCTGCCCCGCCGCTCACCAATGGCATTGACACTTCGAAGATGACGCCGGCACCAAAGCCGGAGATCAAGTACGAGGAGAACATCGCCAACGCAATGCCGCCGCACCAGAAGCAGTATCTCTTGAAGTCGCTCAAAAGCATCAAACGCCTCAAGGACAGCTCGCCGTTCACGGCCCCGGTCGACACGGTGGCGCTCCAGATCCCGTTCTACTACAACGTCGTGCCGCACCCGATGGATCTCTCGACGATTGAGCAGAAAATCAATACGAACTCGTACGAGAGCCCGGAGGCGGTGCACGCCGACTTCAACTTGATGGTGGACAACTGTGTCCGGTTCAACGGCGACAAGAGTCCGATCTCGCGGATGGCGCAGAACATCCAGGCGTCGTTCGAGAAGTTGCTTTTGCACGTGCCGCAGAAGGAGGTGAGCGCCGCCCCCGAGAAGAAGAGCGCGGCGCAGCAGAACGGGGTGCCGCGGATCCGCAGAGACACGCACTCGGGCGGCAGACCCAAGCGCGAGATCCACCCGCCAAAGCCCAAGGACATGCCGTACGACACCCGGCCGAGAAACAAGAAGCTTGTCACGGACCTCCGGTTTGCGGCGCAGGTGCTCAAGGAGTTGATGGGGAAGAAGCACGAGAGCTACAGCTATCCGTTCATGGAGCCCGTGGATCCCGTGGCGCTCGACTGTCCAACCTACTTTGACTTTGTCAAGCAGCCGATGGACCTTCTGACCATCAACGGGAAGTTGCAGAACAACCAGTACAACGACATCGAGGAGTTCCGCGACGACGTGAAGTTGGTGTTCCACAACTGTTACATCTTCAACCCGGAGAGCTCGCCAGTAAACACCATGGGGCATAAACTCGAGGCTGTTTTCGACCGGAAGTGGGAGGAGCGGCCGGTGCATGCGCCGTCGCCGCAGAACGAGGAGGAAGACTCGGACGTCGAGATGGACTCTGGCGAGGAGGACATCGACATCGAGCAGCTGATCATGAACAACCAGGCGATCCAGTTCTTGGAGCAGCAGATTGAGCGGATGAAGAAGGACCTTGAGAAGATGAAGAAGGAGGAGTACGAGAAGGCCAAGAAGCGCGCTGTCAAGAACAGAAAGCGGAAGCCGAAATCCAAGAAGTCGAACGGGGCCAAGCGCGTGAAGGTGGCGCGCGAGGACGACGGCGAGGCGATTGAGATCACCTTCGACATGAAGAAGGAGCTCTCGGAGAAGATCTCGTACCTCAGCGAGAAGAAGTTGCAGCACGTGATGAAGATCATCAACGACCTGTTGCCGGACCTCCAGAAGGACGGCGAGGAAGAGATCGAGCTTGACATGGACATGTTGGACGACGCGACGTTGTTGGCGTTGTACAACTTTGTTGTGCCGAAGAAGCCGAAGAAGGCGAACGGCCTGATCAGCGGCGGTGCGATTGGCAAGCCGAAGCGCAAGAGCAACAACCGCAAGGCCAACGATAGGGACAAGAAGATTGATATTTTGAAGCAGCGCTTGGAGGAGTACAACAAGCTGGCGGATGCCGAAAGTGATAGCAGCGATGACGAGTTGGCGGAGAGCTCTGAGGAGGAGTGAGCCACACGAGCGCAGCGAAGTGTGGTGCACTCTCCAAGTGTTAGGGCGAGCGAGTTGCCTTGTGGGTTGTGGTTCCTGCTGCTGCTAGCACTGCGGCACTAGGCACTCTCCAAGTCCGCCAATGCACTGCAAAAACAGCGGGAGTTGGCTGAAGCCGCGGTTTTCGTGCGAAAACCACGGTCTACGTATTGTAACATAGTTGATAACAACTGTAACATAGTGAGAGTTGTAGTTTGTAAATAGGTGTTGATAGGCGTTGAATATAGACGTGCGATGAAGTGTAAGTTGGCAAGTTGTCACTTAAAATAGGCCCTGTTTGGCATCGGAACTCAACGCTGGTGAGAATGTGCCATGCTATCAGTTGAGACATTTTGAGAGGGTCGCGGTGCCCAAAACTGAGGTTGTATTGGTTCATTGTAAACCGCGTCCGCGCTGCCCCCCAGGTCCCCAACATGCAGTGGCACGCTCCGGGCTCGCATTCATTGGCGCTTTTCAAACCCGGCCGACCCTTCGAATACAGAATTGCATTTGTGTAGCTTTCTAGAGGTTTGGCAAAAGCGTTTGGTGGTACTGCCTACCAGCAGCGCGCAGCACACTTGACGACTGTATTAAAGCATGTGCTGCTACGAACTCCCAGTGGCATCACCAGGTGTTGCTACAAACAATCAAATAGTACTGCCTTTCATTAGCACAGGAGCAAGTCTACCGACAGCTACCGTTGTTCATATTTACTAGTATTATTTATCTCCGTTCTCATAAACTAGTCTATCATCCTACAATTCACAACAGCACACTACTTCATAATTTCTCAGGTAACACACCACTAATCACACTAATCACATGCAATTCTCTTTAAACTCAAATGATAGCTCCAGAACCAGCTTGTAAGGGTTTGTAAACTTTTGCTGAATTTTGGGTCTGCCAAATTCTGATCTTCATAATTACTAGGCAGTACACGCCGGGACACAATGGGGACTCTAAAGCCTCCTTCATTTGCATCAATTCGCCCATACGGAGGAGTAGGAACAGCCCTAACACCACGCATATTTTGAATCCTATTGGATTCCTCTATTTTTCGTTCGTCATTGGGGCTCCATATCTGGCTGCACATTATGAATAGCTCATGTAAATCCGTTGTTCCTTCAATAAAGTCACTGTCTTCAGTATACATTGCTAATTCTTTAAGAATGTCCCAGTATGCATCATCAGCTTTGTCGGACGCATACATGTAATTCCAAATTTCAACTCTGTACGGAAACGAGAGGAAAAAGTTTCTAACCGACGTTGAAAAAGATGAAATTGTCTCTGTTACGTCTTTCTGGACAATCTCTACCATTACCGGGGTGCCTCCCGCAATCGATTCCGGCGGAATCGGAAGCCCAAGTTCCTCAATAAGACCCAATTCAACAGAAAAATATTCTAGCTCGTCCAACTTTAGAAAAGTATCAATGATTTCGAATGAGTCAAAGTGAGACTCTGGTAGTTTCAAGGATTTCCCTGGCTCAACAGCAGCCGTCGAAAGCGAAAGATGCGTAAGCGTGTCGCGGAAACACGCAATAAAGTAGGCGGCGCTTTCCCACTTTAAAATATTGTTATCAAAACCCTTTGATTGGATGTTTAGGTTTTTCAAATTTTGGCAAGCTTCTGCTATAAGATAAAACTGTACTTCTATCTCCTGAACTCTTGCTGTAACCAGCCGCGGACCAAGAAAGTCTACCACCAAGTCTAAACGTTCGAGTCGGCTGGTGTTTATCTTCTTAAGGACCAGAAGTGTAAAAGAAAGATTATTGCAAGTGAAGCCAAGGCTTTTAGGTTTTGGAAAAAGGACCGGTGGGAGTCTGCCTCTATCATCTATCTGAAAGAAGTGACTCTGCTCAAGTTTTCCTCTTCCGTAAATCCTTATATCCTCCAAGGAGGTGAACTGATTGGAGTTGAAATATAACCAATGGCCAGCCAGAATTTCAAAGAGCTTTATTAAAGAGAACCTGAGATAAAGCTGTTGCGGAGGTTTTGCAGCATTGAGTGGCAAGTAAAATTGGTAGAAAAGACGCGGCGCAATAAGCCGGTGTAGTGAACTACATGTGCGGGATAACTGTACAAGTTCAGGGTTTGCTAACGCCAAGTAGTGGTGACCTCCAACCATGTCACGGCTCACGCAATCAGGAAACGTGAATAACTTGTCAATTATTTTAAGGAGTAACTCGTTTGGAAGGTCAAGAAGTGGAAGCTTGAATGATTTAGCTGTAACCAGAAACCTTTTGGGAACCTTCGGTTTAGCCTGGGAGCCGCCGAGTTTATAAACAATGATCCAACCAGTATCCAGCTCTATTGTAAGGATATTTTGAGCCATTTTAGTGATTTCTTTCAAGAAGTACGCCCTGTGTTTGGGTGAAAGTCTTATATAAGAGCAAACTCTAGTAGCACGCAAACAACGGAAAAGTATAAGGGAAATTGAACCGCGTGCCATGGAAAAGCAGTCAATAACAAAGTATGCAACTCATAGGAGCTTTCTAAAAGCGTCTCAGACACGACTGGAATACTTTTCATAGTTCTGCTAATTTCCAAAAAATTTCTGTGTGGCAGCTTCTTTTGCAAGGGTCCACCCCGAATGAGACTCGCCATTGTCGTACCAACAGCAATCAACAGCAATCCTAGTGTAACCACCGGCGATGCATATGCAACGTATGACCACCGTGGAAATCTAGCAGCACCAGCGTGGTAATAGTCCATCCAAGTAAAAGAGCCACACCGCATTACATCAAAGAAATCTATGCCAGAACCCCTGAGGACAGCACTGTACAAGTAACTTGCGCTGCTGGTATCATGGTCTTCCAATTCCATGCTGTGGCACTACCGCACAACGATACGATCAAGATTTGACACATCCACACAATGAAAATGTCACACAATGAGGCAGTCACAAAATGAGACTGTCACACAAGGAGGCTGTCATACAATGAGGCTGTCTCTACTCAGTTGCTAACACTCAATCTTTTGTATCGCATTGCTCACCAGGCACACGATGCTACGGCAATCAGACGAATATTATACATTTCTCCCACAATGACACGCCGTCTAACTACTAACGCCGTCTAACTAGAGCGCTCGCCAGGCAAATGCTCATTCTAACCAGAGCTATTGTGCGCTCGCCAGGCAACTGGTTCTGCTGACCGGAGCTATTGCCTTGCACTGCCTCGCTGTGCTCGCCAGGCAAATAGTGCTACTAACCAAAGCTGTTGTCTTGCACTGCCTCGCTGTGCTCGCCAGGCAAATAGTGTTACTAACCAAAGCTATTGTCTTGCACTGCCTCGCTGCGCTCGCCAGGCAAATAGTTAGTAATTACTATAGACGGAAATCATCACCGGATGTGTCCACCGCCCCCTCCTTGACCTTCAACGCCCAGTCGCCCTCGGCGTCAAAGTACTTCGCCTTCCCCTCCTGCGGCTGGAACCACGTGCGGCGGCTCGCGCTGAACCGCCAGCCGCGGGCCTGCAACTCGTCGGCAGCAACTCGCTGGATATACGAGCCGTTGTCGTACGTCAGCATCATCGTGCCATGGCCGTCTCTTTTCCCAAACGTGTGGTTCGTTCCGCTGTCGTCGCCATAGTAGAAATTGAAAAACAACGTCTCGTCTGCTAGCTTCCGGAACACGTCGCGGTTGTTGAAGCTGTTGATCAAACAGAAGTCCGCCGCCTTCTCGTCGTTCGCCTCGCTCGCCGCGTCAAAGTCCGGGTAGTTGATGGACGTCGGGTGTGGTCGCGACGCAGTGTAGCGGAACGGCCGCTCGCTGTCCACCGAGTCGGGACAGTTCACAAGAGAGTCACTCACGTACTTGGAAACCACGGGGTTCGTCAAGGTAAAATCCACGCCGTCAAACGCGTTGCCTGCCACTTCTCGCCCATAGATCGCGTCAAGCCGCTGCTTGTTCTGCTCAAACAGCGGAATGAGGTCCTCAAGACCGGGCAATATCGCAAGCACGGGCTCCGACACAGGCTCCGCCACGGGCTCCACGGGCTCCGCCGCAGGCTCTTCCTCGGCACCTTCTTTCGGGTGCTCGGGACTCGCTTGCAAGTCTGGCACCAGCTCCTCGATCTTGTTCTCCTTCTCGATTTTCTGCGCCAACTTGCTGTACAGCAACGCAGACGCCATCTTGGGCTTCGTCTGCTGCACAAGAGTCAGGTAGTCCACCACGGGAATCTTCGGCGCCGGCTTCAACGTGCTGACGCCCCCCGTGGCGCCCTTGTACACCGAGTGGCCCGCGCCCTGGCCGTGCACGTGACCTGGGGGCAACGTCGGCGAGAGCAGGAGCTCCTTGAGCGCCGTGGCCGCCGCAGCCATCTCCTTGGCGGGAGACAGCGTAGCAGCAGCAGCAGCAGAGCCCGGAGCCGATGGCGGCAACTTCTCCTTTGTGTTGCTGGTGTGGCTCTCCTTGCGGCTGAGCTCATTGCTTGTGCCGTCTCTGCTGACATCGAACAGCGTCTCGTCTTCGGAATCCGATTTCGACTGAAACTCGCCCACTAAGCCATACTCCGCCTGCACGTCGTCCAACCCAAGGTCCTCGTACATCTGGGCATCGCTGCCTAAAAAGTCCAGGTCCAGGTTGTGATCCACGTAGTACTCGATCCCCTCCTTGAGTTCCGCCACCACATCGGCCTCAAGCTGGCCGTTCTCCAAGAATCTGAGAATGCTCTCGAGCTTGCCTAGGTGCCACCGGTTCTTCTCCAACCGCTCGTTGAACCCGTTGATCTGGCCCTGCTTCACGTTCAGAAGCTTCTTGTTCTTCTTCACCGACGACGTGATCACGCTGATCTTCGCCTCCCACGCCTCGTTCTGCTGGTTGAGCTTCTCAATCTGCTCCGATATAAACTCGCTGATCTCCGCCTTCTCGCGTTCCCTAGGGTCCAACTTCTTCTCCATACTAAGCCCCTCCCTGGAAAACGCCTTGGTCTTCATGTCTCGCTCCACAAGCTTGAACCGCTCCATCTGCCGCTCGATCTTTTTACGGTACTCCATCAAGGGCTTCTTGTCCTTGACGTCACTGCCCAGCACCCAGTTCTTAATCTGCTCTCGCTGTTTCTGGAGCTTCTTGATCTCCTTCTTGAGGTCCAGCTCGAGCTTCTCCTTCTGCGACGGGTTTTCGCAGCCTATCACTTTGTCGTAGAGGTAATCAAACGCGCTGAGCCCCTCGTTGACCCGCTTGAACACCCTGTCAATCTCCTGTTGCAATTTTCGTGCCGCCATTATTGGTTGTCAGACGCTGCTGTTGGTGCTGCTTGTGCTTAGACTGAGTGCTGCGTATGGTTGTCGAGAAATCGTTGCCCGGCAGTCACGTGACATGGCAAGGCGGGGCAGCCCAACGGCGTAAAGTACAATATTCAATATCTAACTAATGCCTGACGCTTACAGTGTAGTCCCTTTTTTTTTGTGGTCTTGTTTTTTTAGTTCGCGGCTTGCCTGGTGCAATGCTTAGGGCTCTGTCTCTGGCGGATTCTCATGAGGCAGGGAGCCAATGCAGCGGGTCTATCAGCAGCATCGAGCGAGATGCTGCGATTGTGCACTTTTGCTTATTTAACTTTGCTCGAGGCTGTGATTATTAGCTTTGCTTATTTAGCTTTGCTCGATGCTGCCATTATCTCGCGGGTCTTTCAGCTGAGCAGCATCTCACTTTGCTCGATGCTGTAGCTGATCTTGGACTGCTCACACTGACCACTGCTGTCTAATACTTTAACTTAGCCAGCTGATGAGCGGTTGGCAGGCCGAAATATGAGAGACCGCCATCACAACTGCAGTTTGTACTAGAAACCCAAACTCTTTTGGATGTAAGACGTCTCCCGCGGTGTTAAGCTTCCCACTTATTGTTCCTACTTATTGCATGGTTCTCTGGCGGTGGCTGGCTACGTCTTCAAGTTTCTCTGCCCAACTCGACACTCGGAGATACGCTACACTTTACCAACCAGACCATCACATATTCTGACTCTTATAAGCAAAGATCACAGAGCACACAAGATACGACAATCACGTATTCAGAACAACGGACCACAACACGGAACCAACTCGATCTCAGATTTGATCACAGACTTCAGTGGAACGGACGCTACGAATGACATAACTGGACACAACCGTGCCACGCGACTTAATATTTCACAGAACTACAGAACAGAACACCTACAGACATTCCCCACAACAATTGTACCACCAACACATATCTGGAGCAGACAACCCGGCAGATTTGCTTCCTAAGAAAAGGGCCCCAGAAGTATACAAAAGACTTATTAGGGGCCCAATCCTCTCACGGTTCTTCAGACTTAGAGACACACCGAACACACCGAGCACAGAAGGAACAGTTTCCGCCTAACATAGCCAACGAGCCACAAATCATTTCAGACACATTCAGATGTATGTCTCTCTTTATACCCTTGTTTTTGACGAACTACTTCCTCCTCCAGCAGTTGAGGGGGTCTGTGAGAAAAGAGACAAGGTACGGACACACCTCTACATACACCCACGCACCAGAACAGATATCACGATTGGCTTCCGTGGGAACCAGATATAGCCCGGGATTCGCCCTGGGGAAATAAACTATTCACTTTTGGTTACATACGTAATCCATTCACGGGCCATTTCGCACTTCCTAATACATCATCTCTCTATTGGTTCATACGTAATCATAACACATTCATACCACCACGAATGCGGGTGTAATGTAAGCCGGACTCTAAATCTGACTCCACCACATAGAAGCACGCAGCTCTACTGGTGAGCTTTGTACAACTCAGGTACTAGTTTAGCCTGATCGGGTCATCCACCGCTGCTTAGCCAACTGTTGAGCGGCCTTCCCGGTGCCATCGGGGCCTTCATTGTGCTGAGCCCACGGGCAAAGACAGAAGCTCCTGGTACAACCGCAAATTCCCTACTAGTGCTCTCGCTGTGGCACAAGCGCCCAAGCCACCCGGGTGGTTGCCAAAGTAAACTGGGACGCCAATAACTTTCCAATGGCCAAGCAGCGTAATATTCTTGTGCAACCGCTAAAGCCCACCCCGCCCGCAAATCGTACGTAAACTGATGAAGGGTCCTGTTGCGAGCCCCGTTTCAAGATTACGTGCCCCGCTACTCACGGTCTCAACCACCAGCGGCTTCCCAACTACTTTCTACCGCCAGGTGCACTTACTAGAAGCTGACATGGTAGGAAGCATAGGAACAAATTCCAAGCTTCATTCCTATAAACTTTCACATTGGCCTTGCGTATCTCACTTTTCCTGTCTATGTGCTAGGTAGGGGCTTTGCCTGGGTACAGCCAATCTCCAGTTTCCTACCTATGCTTCATTTGTTTGAACGAGTATAAATCAAGTTCAGTCCGCTTCAAAACGTGATCCTCTTTATTGGAAATTATGTTTACGGGTGAGAGAGTTCTGTTTGAGCTGCTTCCGCCAGAGCTTGTGCTCAAGGTGTTTGAAAACTTGGACTTAGAGCCTCTCAGCAAGCTCTTTACACTTCTCCATGACCGCACATACAATGAGACACATGAAACACTACTCTTGAGCACGTATGCTCGTTTGTTCAAGACAGTTTCTCTCCTGTGGAGATCTTTTGACAGTGACGACATTCCTTCGGCATCTGCTAGTTGTCTAGAGGTACATGCTTTTGGTGGCTTCAAATTTTATCAACGGGATGTTGATATACCAGGGCACCTACCAGTTATTGAGTGCTTGGTCGACCAGAAAAATTGCGAGACCTTTTTGTCGTCTGGCGTTGGCCAACATTGCTCTCATTTGAAGATTCGTTGTTATGACTTTGACTCCAGGGGACCTGACTCTCATAATAATCATACATATGATGTAAGGGATGACCATATGTATCATTTTTACGAAGCATTAGATATCGTAAGAGAATTACTGAGCGCTTTTGTTAGTGTTGAATGTTTGCATGTTCTCAGAACCTTGAAAGAAGCTAGATATTTGAAGTATCAAGATTTGAAGTACCAAAAGCTTTTGACGTTTTGGCTGCCTCAGTTATTTCAATTTTCTGACAGCCTCGGAAGTTTAAAATATTTGTATATTAGAGGCCCCAATGTATCAACCACATTGGACAAAAAGACCAGGGTCGTTTTGCCTTCGTTGGAAAAGCTTGAAATCCACGGTATTGATATGGGCCAATTTGCAAGCAGCATCTTATCCTTCAGTATGCCAAAGTTGCTTAAGTTCAAAGCGCTGCATAGCTATTGCACGAGGTTTCTCCACCAGATGGATTGTCCTGAACTTCGGGAAATAAACTTCCATTCCGTCAGTATCAATTTCGATTCCAAGTGGTTCCCAGTTCACAGAAAATTGGAAAAGTTGGGTCTCACTTATTGTGGTATTCGGGATTTGAGGGAGCTTTTTAAGGCAAACCTTTCCAGATTGGTTGTATTGGACATTACAGGTAATCAAGATCTTGACAGTACTTTGTTGTCTGCTCTCAAGTTCTTTCCCCGTCTTGAAACTGTACATGCCCAACGTTGTAAGTTGTACAGTGTGAGCTCTTTCCCCAAGCTTGAAAGGTTGCAAAAGTTGGATCTTGGATTGAACCGCCTTCAAGAGTTACAGTTGGATAGCTTTCCTAATCTAGTGGAGTTGCAGGTAGACCATAACAAACTAGCAACCGTGCCCGACCTATCGGGGATGAAAATCAAAAGCGTATCCTTAAAGTCTAACAAGCTCGGTGCAGTTGAAAACTTTACAGGGTACGAGAGCGTCGACAATCTTTATCTAGACGACAATCGGAAACTAGTAATTGGTGATTTCCGCGGCTTGCAAAATTTGGACCTTCTCAGCTTAGTAGGTTGTGGTACAAGCTCGCTTGACTTTCAGACCCCAGGATTTAATAAGCTTACTGGATTGATAGAATTAGATGCTAAGCGCAGATGTGGATAAGTGGGTAGCTGCCATGAGGTTTTGTTTAGAAGTTTTTATGTTAGTTATGGGTATAATTTTTGTAACTTCTTTGAATGTAGAATATTTGTTGTGAAAGCCAGTTGTTTTAATAGTTGTTTAAATGAGGCTTAAACTTACGCAATATTAACACCATCTTAGAATCGTGAGGCACACAAACCAGGAGCATTTGAAGAGGTTGCTGAATTATTGAAAAAAAACATATTTTATCGACATGCTTTATACAGCAATGCCGAGTATTGCACTACCGGACGTGTCTGGTATTTGGCTACCTGCAATTCTGCATATACTACAGCTGCAAGATCAACCGATGCAAGCTATGCAAGTCCGACCAGGCGAGACCCTGCGTTGCTCACAGAGAATGTGCTGAATATAAATTGCTACATGATGTTATCCGATATACGTTCCGCTTAGCATAATACTTGATTCAGCTAGGTGTGTGGGAGAGTCAGTGCTTGCCATGCTAGGGCCCGGAGGCACAGCGGAGCTCATGCGACGACTCTCCAACGAACTGTTCCAGATTTGGCTCAAAAATTCTCTGAGCACCAGCACATCAATCTCGCGGCACCAGGGTGCTTTGTGAGCTGCCGCTGCGATACTCATTTACCGTGAACCACATGCACCGCCACTCGGGTCTGGTGAGAGATGGCAACGTCAAGGGAGGCAGAAGCAAATGCCATCCAGGAAGAAGTGCAGAGAGCAGTTCTAACATCTAAAGACCATTGCTTTCCACCATCAAGTTTAGCAGAAGTGCAAACATTGAGTGCAAAAAATTGACTTCGATGGCCGCTAGAAGTATATCATGTGCTGTGCAGAAGTACAACATGTGCTGTGCAGAAGTACAACATGTGCTGTGCAGAAGCACTGACGGGTCCGCGTTGCCACACAAATGCGGTGGTAGTACTGCTGTAATGGATTCAGTTTGATACTACGAGCATTATTTCAAAAGTTGCCACCTTTTTTAGCTCTTGCTGAGCGGCGACATCATGTATTTCCAAGGCGCCACGGCGCGTTTTGCTATGTTTGGTACGCGCACCGGGCTCTGGCAGTGGCGAGCGTCAGCGAGGCACTGCCAGCAAGCAAAGCACTGCTCTGAGAAGGTGTGCGCAATAGCACATGCTGTCAACGTGCCAGCAGGAGCATGGTTGGCCAGCAACTACTCAGTATTTGGCGAGCGTTAGCGAGCTCAGTATTTGTCATGGCACCAGCGAGCGTTAGCGAGCTCAGTATATGATATGGCACCGCTTGCTAACGCTCGCTGGTGTTTAGTTTTTGATATGGCACCGCTCACTAACGCTCGCCGGTGCTCAGAATTTGATATCGCGCCGCTCGCTAACGCTGAAATTTGATATCGCACCGCTCGCTAACGCTCGCTGGTGCTTTCACCACAAGCTTCTCGGCACCAACCGAATAATCAACACCATCACCAAAGGCACCACCACCAACCCCGCCAGCACGTACACATAAAACCACCACCCGAGCTTCCCGCGCTCGTTATAAACCTTCAACTTCACCCCGATATTGCTCGCGGCATCGCCGACCTTCTCAAGTCCCTTGGTCGTGCTGCGCATCACCTCGGCGTCATTGTCCAACGCCTCGTTGAACCGCCCGACGTTCTCGCGGAGCTGCCCCACAAGCCCAAGCATGTCGCCCAAAATGCTGTCCTGGCGAACCTGATGCAGCTCGTTCTGGTCCTCGAGGGACTGGTTCAGGCCCACAAGGGTGTGTGTCTTTTTGGCAAGCAACCGAGAGCGCAACAGCGAGAGCTCCGAGGAGTCTGTAGCGGGGCCGCTAGCTACGCCACTAGACACAGAGTGGCCGCTGAAAGACGCCCCCAGAGAGCCCTTTGGCCCACCGCTTACTTCTGCTGTGCCATTGCCTGCCACCGTCTTGTCAGTGCCTGCACCACTCTCCTCGTTGCTGCTCTCCTCCTTCACGGCTTTCTCCCTGCTCCGTCTCAACTCAAGCAACGCCTCAAACTGGCTCTGTCTGATCTTCCGCAGCACAGCATGCACCTGCTGCTGCAACTCTGGTGCCACAGTTTGCTCGCTGCTTAGAACGGTCTTCCGCACAGTGTCGCAGTCGACTTCGAGCCCGTTATTGAGGCAGAGACTCAAGAGCCCCTTCTGGGGGACTTGCTCTTCGTATACATTGTGGCTCTCATCCACACTAGACAATAAACGCTGTATCGTGGTCATCTCTGTTAGTTGTGGAGTGTCGTTAGACTTAACGTGGTATTCGTTGCCTTTTCTTCTTGGCTCTTGCTTATGAGTTGCCTTGCAGTTAACAGCACCGCGCAGCCCCACCAAAAGATAGGAAAGTCACGTGCCCATCTGACAAAATGCGCAGTTGTTGCGGATCCTGGGTGGCCGGGGGCACTTAGGGGTACCTAAAAACATGTTCCAGGAAAGCCAGGAAGTTTTAATTTGCATCACGCGTAGTTGCGTGCTTGGAATCGGGCACTGAGTAACAGAATAAGCTTCTTGGCCTTCTCGGGGAATGCAAAAGGTTTGTCTCTGAGGTCTGGGTGGCACGTGCAAAATAATCATTTCTCCCAACTGCTAAGGTATTTGATATGTCACGTGACGCGGATGACCTCTATGACCCGCTGACGCCACGGTCAGCAGTTGGGGCAACGGCCAGCAGTGACCCAGCAGTGACTCGGAATAAGCAGCACGACTCGTTGCGCAACTGGGCTGCATTATTCTTATGACGCCTGCTTGATTTCCCCGCAACTACGAGCCTCCTGCTAGCCTCATGCAGGTGTGCCGTCACGGATGTTGGGCGCCGTGCGAGGTTGCTGGGCCAGGCAAGTACATATAAAGCGAGGGGGCAGCAAACTTAAAAGTAGAAGTAGTGTTGACTAGCTTTGGATAGGTTTGGATCAGAGTTAGAATGAGGAGTTTTGATCTATGGTCTGTCTTGGCAGCAACTGCCTGCGTGTGTGCCATACCGGTGCAACTCACAGAAGATGCACGCTCCATGTCACAGCTCTCTAAAAGAGACGCGCCACAGTTCACTGCCTACTCCTCCTACACTGTTTCCCGGTCAAACATCACCGAGTGGTTTGAACAGCAGCCCGCTGCTTCTTGGTACTACTTGTTGCAGAACATTGCGTCTCCCCAGAACGAGTTCGGCGGTGCTCGCCATGGCACTGTGGTGGCCCTGCCGCTGACCTCGCATCCGAATTACTATTACCAGTGGGTCAGGGACTCGGCTCTTACTTTCTTGACCATCATCGAGTGTCTTGAGCAGTCGAACTATACGAACGTCACATTGTCCGAGCTTGTGGAGTACTACGTCAACAACACCTACACTGTGCAGCGCGTGCTGAACCCAAGCGGGCTGTTTGAGGGGCTGCCAGACAGTCTCAGTGGCCTCGGCGAGCCGAAGATGAACCTCGACGACTCGGCGTTTACTGACGGCTGGGGGCGGCCACAGAACGACGGGCCGGCGTTGAGAGCGTATGCCATAATGCGGTTTCTCAATGGGAAGGAGTCATACAACCAGCTGTTGTCTTTGGGCCAGGGATTGCTAGGCAATAGTGAAAAGCCGTTTTCCGCAGACAATATCTACTCTCAAGTGATTAAACCCGACCTTGAGTTTGTCGTGGCGTACTGGAACGCCTCGGGCTTCGATCTTTGGGAGGAGAACAACGGGACGCACTTTTTCACGTCCTTGGTGCAGAGCAAGGCCCTCGCGTACGGGGAGCCGTTTGCAAGAGCCAGAGGTGACACTGGTTTTGCTGAGACACTCTCCACGGCAAGAAAATCAGTCAATGAGTTTATTTTGAACTCCTCCGGTTTCGTCAATACTGATGCCGGACACATCGTGGAGAGTCCCCAACTCACCACACGCAACGGGTTGGACTGCGCCACCTATGCCGCTGCTCTCGTCACCCACGACCTCTCTGAGAACGACACCACGACTCCCTTTGACGTCACAAACCCCTACGTGCTCAACTCTTTCTACTACTTGCTTCAGGACAACAAGCAGCGCTACCCGATGAACACCCAGTACGAACTTGGTGCGGCCACGGGAAGATACCCGGAGGATGTGTTCAACGGAGATGGGACATCCGAGGGAAACCCGTGGATCTTGTCAACGGCCTACGGAGCTCAGCTCTCCTACAGGCTCGCATTGGGTGCCATTGCCAATGGAAGTGCCTTTGCAATTGACTCTTTGAACTACGACTTTTACAACAAGTACATTCTCAATCTTGCAAACATCGATGCCAGCTACAACTCGCTGGCGTCTGTTTCTGTTGAGCCCAATTCCGAGACCTTTGACACTCTTATTGGCTCCCTTCTTGCGTTTGGCGACTCGTTCTTGCGGGTGATCTTGGACCACATTGACGATGACGGGCAGACGTCGGAGGAGATGGACAGAAACAGCGGGTACTTGACGGGGGCGGTGTCGTTGACCTGGAGTAGTGCCAGCGTGATTCAGGCGTTGTCTCTCAGAGAGAGATTGCAAGACGCGATTGAGAACTCAAACATTTCTGTCTAGCAGTGTGATACATCTATGTTATTGCTCGCCTTACTGAGGGTTGCATTTCCACACATGCAGCTGTCTTGGGGGGCCACACACATTTCGCCTCACTTCTCTAATACAAATCAGAGCTCCCTATTATGTAATGTGATTGACTTGTTTGCAGTCTATACCACCTCTCGACTTACTATTACCTCGGTCGCTCACTCAAATCATCGATTGAGTACTGTGAACTGTGTTACACCCTTTTGTGGCTCGTCTTTGTGTAACGCGTTGAAAAACCCAGACACCAATTTCAAAATTGGTGTTTGGATGTACTATCTACATCCGAACATCAACATAGCTTGGTGTTTGGGTGTGCCATGTGTAAAGCTGAACATCCTAACACCGGTTTATGGACGATGCTTGGATGTTTCTAAGAAAGCCTGCTGCTGAGTGCAGCCTTGTGCATGTGTATAGCAACAACGTAGATGCGAGTAGCTCAAGTAGCTCTTGTTAGTGTCGTAGCTGATATGATTGGTTCCAGTACTGTCAAAGAAACATACCTTTTGGGTTGAAAAAATGAATGCAACCAGGAGTAACAAGGTTTATCTAGATAACTTCGCGTGCTTGTCGAAAGGGCCCTTGGATTGGCCGACCAGTATTACATGCGTATAGGGAAGGTGCTGAGATAGCCATGAACAAGAGTAGGCGACCGACCAGGGCAAAACTATTTTTCTATTTCACAGTTTCACAGCCTAAGGCTAATGTTGTGCCATCTGCGGCTGAGCCATACCATTGAGCGGCAGACCATAGCCCACCCCAAACCAAGTCTCAATGATGTGACTTCTGAAAGCGGCTGCTTCGGCCCTACTACGAACTCCGTTTACGAACCAAAGCAGTCCGGATAATCAACAGCCCGAGCAACATTTGTGACCATTCGCTACATTGCTTTGTGTAATAGCCTATTGCAAATTGAGCAGCACCCCACAGTCTATTGTCCCTAGCTAGTCTCCCACTCGCCGTGCATCTTTTAGGTTTATCCCTGTATTTATCCGACCAATGAAGACTACTTTAGACAATAGGGACTATGGAAAAACCCAAGATCGACCGGCACGAGAGCCGGGCGGCCCGTTTTCGTAATTTATCCGGGGCTACTGCGTGGTCCCAGTGATAGACAATAGGCCCCCGCGGAGCTAACTCCGTGCTGTCCAAGAGATGCATGCATTACCTCAGCGGTAGTTTCCAAGTTGCTGTCTGTTGGGGAAAGTGCTATCGGGTGGGTGCTGCAAAATACTCACGCAGCAACGTTGAGACCTGTAAAAAATAGGATTTGATTGCGACGCTTACATTCCGGCTGCTTAGCAAAAATCCAAGTTTGAAGCTCTTTTAAATTGTTCCTTGTAGATGTCTCTGGGAACTGAATCCCACGTGATCTAACTTCTTTTTCTCCCGCAATGCAAGGTGATCTAAACACCGCGCATAGAACATTGCAGCTGCAGGACGGCCAGGAGTCTGGAGCGCCGGTGACGTCGCGAAATGACTCGGCTGCTGCACACGACACTCATCGTGTGAGCACTCCTGCTACCCCACACCAAATAGGGGTTTTTCGGAGAGCCTAAGCTATGATGTATGCATGCCGCATGGGGTAATCTGGGGTTGCCGGATTATCCATTGGCCACAGAGCAGGGCAAAGCATAAGGCATGACGCACCTTACCCCTATCTTTCCTGACTAGTCAAAGAAGTCCGCTACATAAGGGGGCGGAGATGCCAGAATTTAGCTAAAACTGCAAACACCGACAACTACCAAGTATGAAGTTCCTTGACTTGGCTCTTGTTGCGTGCGCCTCGGCATTGCCGGTGCCGAGCAAGTACTCTGCGATCTCTCTTGTCAAGCGCGATGCTCCGCTGTTTGTGCCTTTCGGCAACTACGAGGTTGCCCGTGACAACTTTACGGAGTGGACAGAGCAGCAGCCTGCTGCCTCGTGGTACTACCTATTGCAGAACATAGCTGCTCCGGACAACGAGTTTGCCAACGCTCCATACGGCACAGTGATTGCCAGTCCCCTGACCTCGGACCCTAACTACTACAACAAGTGGGTCAGAGACTCTGCCCTTACGTTCTTGAC
Source organism: Saccharomycopsis fodiens (assembly GCA_002564235.1). Taxonomy (NCBI): domain Eukaryota; kingdom Fungi; phylum Ascomycota; class Saccharomycetes; order Ascoideales; family Saccharomycopsidaceae; genus Saccharomycopsis; species Saccharomycopsis fodiens. The sequence goes on from JNFV01000004.1 coordinate 1,687,035, forward strand.
TATCATCGAAAGATGCGAGCAGGAAGAGTACTCCGACCCGAAGTTGCTGAAACTTGTGGAGTACTACATCAGCAACTCGTACGACGTGCAGCGCGTGCTGACTCCTACGGGCCACTACAACGGGTCCGAGAGCAGTCTCTATGGTCTCGGTGAGCCACGCATGAACCCTAACGACACGGCGTTCACTCAGAACTGGGGACGGCCTCAGTTCGACGGCCCTGCGTTGCGTGCATATGCCATCATGCGGTTCCTTGACGGGATCAACGGAGTGAAGCCTGTGCTCCAGCTCAGCAACGGATCCATTGGCGACAGCGACGTGCCGTTCACGGCGGACAACATTTACGCCAAGATCGTCAAACCAGACCTTCAGTTTGTGGTCAAATACTGGGGCGATAAGGGAGTGGATCTCTGGGAGGAGACCAACGGAACGCACTTCTTTACTTCTTTGGTTCAGAGCAAAGCATTGACGGTTGGTGAGAAGTTTGCCAAAGAGCGTGGTGACTCTGCGTTTGCCAAGACGTTGACCTCCAACAGAAAGGAGCTCAACACTTTCATTTCCTCGTCCAAGACCGGCTACGTCAACACTACCGCAAAGCACATTGTCGAGTCTCCAATGTTGAAGAAACGCAACGGGCTTGACATTGCCACATTTGCTGCTGCCCTTGTCACCCACGACTTGTCTGAGAACGACACCACTACACCATTCGACATCACCAATCCGTACGTGTTGAACTCGTTCTTCAAATTGATTCAAGACAGCAAGAAGCGCTACCCTATTAATAAAGACTATGAGCAAGGTGTGGCGCTCGAGCGGTACCCAGAGGACATCTACGACGGCAACTCGTCTACTCGCAGTAACCCGTGGGTGTTGTCGACCGCCTACGGTGCGCAGCTTTCTTACCGCTTAGCTATGAAGGCAATTGCCAACGACAGTTCTTTCGTCATTGAAAAGTTGAACTACGACTTCTTCAACACCTACATCATCAACCTTGGCTCCGTGGAGTCTCATTATAACTCGCTGGCTTCCATCTCGATTGACAAAGACTCTGAGAACTTTGACACCTTGGTCAAGAACCTCTTTGACTTTGGCGACTCGTTCATGAAAGTGATTCTTGACTACGTTGACGATAACGGGCAGACCTCGGAGGAGATTGACAGAAACTCGGGCGACATGGTCGGAGCTGTGTCGTTGACCTGGAGCAGTGCCACCGTGGTGCAGGCGTTACACGACCGCGAGAGCTTGATTAGTGCCATGGAGGAGGCCAAAATTTCACAGAAATAGAATTATATATAAAGGGCACCACTTTGCGAGCTGTCTTTTTCAAGTTTTACGTTAAATTCCTACGATATACCACACATTGAACATTGTAGTTGAGTCCTCGTCACTGCATCCACGTGCCTGGACTGCGCTATGTGTTGGAATTGATCGCGCTGTCTTGCCACAGATAGAGGGCCTGCCCCAAATTAGTTAATCATCAGACCTAATGAACCTAAATTTTGTGTCTACCTAGTTTGGATGAGAATATTGTTAATTTTAATTATCTGAGTGTACTTAATCATGAACAAAGCCCATATGCATTGTATGAGGTTCGAAAAGAGAATTGAACAAACCTTTGTCAACAGACACACTGCACATAAAGAGCAAAAGTAAACGGCAATGATCAACGGCACCTGCAATTTCTTCAAGTTGGCTTTCTGGTTGTCACTTACTCGGTGGTTACTTATTGCTCGCTGCAGGGCCCATGCGGGGGCAGCACATCGGCCTGTGCAGGGACCGCCATCCGTAGGGAAGCCGCCCATGCATGAGCGGATCGCCGGCCGATGCGGGCGGCCCGCAGTGAACAAGAGAGAACCACGGCAAAGGCAGCAGATCATCGAATTAGCAATCAGCAGCGGATCAATGTTGGAAAACGGAAGTCGTAATTTGACAAGGGCCAGTGTGAGACACAAGTTATTAGCCAGGCTGTTAGTAAAATTTTGCGCACAATATTTTCCGACTACCTCCCCACTGCAATACACCAGGCGTAGCTTCCACAGTGTTTCACTTGAATGACTACATTCCCAGTTGCCGAGTGCCTGCTATGACCATAGGATCACTCGGGGTGACCGGAAACGAAGCGGCACACATTCCATATTTTTTTTTTGCCCCACATTTCGCTAGTTCCTTTTTTTCTTCTTGCGTGTATTAGCCCCAAAACAGAAAAAAGTCAGCGATCTGCAATGAGTGGAGACATCTAGTAGAGAAGTAGTGGGGCACCAGAAGAGGCTAAGGACAAAAAAAAAAAAGGGAATGGAGTATAACACTTGCTCAGCAGGTGGCTATTAACGTAAAAAAGTACATATCCGTAATAGGAATTGACCATTTTCGCCTCTTACCAATCCCATGTTGCCGCCGCATCTCGCTGGGGCTCGGCATGACGCACTGCTGCATCGCCCGCGTTAATGGGTCACGTCCCGGGAGTGTGCAGGAGTGAGTGTCAGCAGGGAACCATCTAAGGGCAACACAAAAGTATGTTCCCACAGATTTTTTAGAAGATATTAGGATTTCTGAAATGCCAGAAACCCTAGCACTTCAATTGTGCAAAAAAAAAATATGGTTCTCCCCCCGCTCAGACTCGGGATCAAACCACTCACTTGTTTCCTGATCCCGCCTGGACATCACTCCTGCCCGCCCATGCACCTCCCCCAGGTTATGTCACTGTGCGTTCTGCGCACATGCAAATCGCCTAATATAAGAGCAGCAATTGCCCACAAGCAAGCAGAGCTAAGCAAGAGCACACGCCCAAGCAAACAATTACAAGCAACGCCAACTAACAGTATGCAATACAGTGTGCTCCAGTGTGCTCTCTACTTGAGCCTGGCCACCGCCCTCTGGGTGCCGAGCCAGTTCTTGCAGGCTCCTCCCGCCTCTCCGATCAACAGAAACGACTTCGACGGGTGGTTGCTGGTGCAGCCCTCGCTCTCTATCAACAAGATCCTAGCCAATATCGGCCACTCCGAGTCGCTGCCCGAGCTTGCACCGGGCGTGGTCATTGCGTCGCCGTCAAAAAACCGCCCAAACTACTTCTACCAGTGGACCCGCGACTCGGCGATCACCATCAACTCGCTCGTGACCTATCTGAACGACGACCGGCTCAGCAACATGACCATTGCGCACAAGATCGAGCAGTATATTAGTAATCAGTACACCTTGCAGCGCACTAACAATCCCAGCGGCAGTTTTGACGACCTCAGCGGCCTCGGGGAGCCAAAGTTCGAGGTGGACAACTCGGCGTTCGTCGACAACTGGGGGCGGCCGCAGAACGACGGGCCGCCGCTCCGAGCAACCACGATTCTCAACTACATTGCTGTCTTGGACAAGTACAATGGGGGCAAGACGTTGTTGGGAGGCAAGGAGGCCGTTAACTACAACACGACCTCTGACATGTACTGGCGCATTGTCAAGCCCGACTTGGAGTACGTGCTCAAGTACTGGGACACTCCGGGCTTCGATCTCTGGGAAGAGCACAAGGGGCTGCACTTTTTTACCTCGCTTGTGCAATTGAAGGCGATGAAGAAGGGCGCGCTTTATGCCAAGCGGTTCCACGACTACAACTTTGCCAAGCAGTTGCAGATTGCGGCGACCAAGTTGACCCACTTTATTGACGTCACCTCTGGCTTCGTCAACGAGAAGGAGCACCGGATCTACGAGAACCCGGGGGTTTCCTTGAAGAGCGGGTTGGACATTGCCACTGTCATCGGGTCACTCTTGACTCACGCCGAGCTGAACTCTGTGGACGACAACGCGGCGTTCGAGATCCCCTACAGCATCGATGACTCGTACGTGCTCAACTCGTTGTACCAGTTCATTCTCCAGCAAAACGCGACCTATCCGATCAATCAGCAGCCCAACAAGACGGGGATCGCGTTGGGGCGGTATCCCAACGACGTCTACGATGGCGTTGGGGTGAGCACCGCCAACCCGTGGTTTTTGGCGAATGGCTACGCCTCGCTTTTCTTCTACCGCAAGATCTACAAGTTGTTTGCCAAGCAGCAGGACCTTGTCATTTTCAAGGAGAACTACGGGTTCTACAACGACTTTGTCTATGACCTCAACAAGTTGGAAAAGAGCAGTGACGGTGCGGTCTATATCAGTGACGACTTTATTGTGGTGAAGCACGGCTCCCTGCAGTTCTTGGACATCGTCTACGAGCTCTACGGCTTTGCCGACTCGTTCTTGAAGATTGTGTTGAGCCATGTGACGAACGACGGCGAGTTGAGCGAGCAGTTCAACAGGGTGAACGGGTATAGCGAGGGGGCCCGGGGGTTGACCTGGAGCTACACCAGTGTGTGGGCCGCCATCCGGGAGCGGGGGTTGGTCAAGAAGTGGTTGTCCGGGAGTGTCGCTGAGAGAGGGGAGGAGCAGTAGGGGAGTTTAGTAGGGGAGTTGAGCAGTGGAGTGGAGCAGTGACAGTGGCAGTGGCAGTGGCTCACAGTGGGTCGCAGTTCTTAGATAAGAGCAGAGCCTGGAGCGGAGCCCTGGGTGAAGCCTTGGTTGCTATGGTGGCTGGGAGATAAGAACAGAGCAAGCGGCAAGTGGCTTCGGATAAGAAAGTTGCCGGTGCGTTGCCGATGCGGTTGATTGAGCAGCCAACGGTTGCTTTGTTGCTCCCACCGCTGCCCTTTGGTGATAGCTGCGTGCTTCTGCTATTATGCCATGCAAAATGCTTATGCAGTGGTTTTGCGCTTGGCTTGATGTTTTTTTTCAGTGCTTTGGTGTAGGACGCTTGGCTATATTCAGTGGGGTGCTATGCATATATTAGCCCTGCCTGGTGGCAGAGCCCTCAACTATGATTTTTATTGCGATTTTTATTACTGATTTATTTTTTTTCCTACCTTTTTTCACTGGGTTTCAATACACTGGGCTTGAATATGGGCGAGTAGTGAATTAGAAGTAGACTCGAGAGCACTCAGGGAGCAAGTGGCTTGCGTAACTGGTCTGGAGCTGGGCAATGGGGCGGTGAAATTCAGCACAAGGCATAGGCCAAACAGTGCTCCCCAGTGCTAGCATAAATATTGATATCAGTGTATGGCAATAAACAGCTTTAACTAGGGTATTGGCAAATTTGAAACATAATGTATATATATTTATATATATATGTACATCGTGTTGACTGGTACAGAGCTTATCGTCTGCTGCAGTGTCTGACACTGTCCACTGGTAATGATCGAAGGTCCGAGATTGTCTTGGAATGTTTTTAAATAAAATGATTTCCGCAATGTTTGTTAATTCTTGTTGATTACAAATCAAGTATCAAAAAATGACATTGGCTAAAATTGACAATCTCCATATATTGGAGGCCGTTCCGTGCACTGCATTCCACCTGGACTGCTTCTTTTTCCCTTGCTGCAACTGCATAGACGCGCGGGCCGCACACCATTTTCCCTCCAAAAATACCAACGCGACGCGTACTTTATTTCAGGCATCAAATAAACTAGAAGTGCATACCAACTGAGCACACAACAAGCACATAGCACAAAAGAACCCCACTCAGCTCACATCAAGAACACTCAGTGGCAGAATCAATTCGCGAAGGATATAGTTACTGGCAACGTTTATATAACAGAAGGCACACACATCGGAAGCGTTGCCTACCACCAGCACATACCAATAGCTCTCATACAACGACACACCGCAATATCCATCGCACCACAGCAGCTTTCACTATTCACACCGCAACTCAAACCGCAGCACACACCCCTATAATATTCTGACCAAATGTTGCTCAAGATATTATACTGCCTCGACAAGACATCGAGCTTGTACATGTACAAGTGCCTGACGTCAAAGCTCGGCGAGTTCCCAATACAAGTGTTTAAGAGTTCTTCGGGAATCTTTGCCTCTGTCGATTTGCGGGCCTGCCTCGAGCTCTTGCTCAAGAACAGCCCCGAACTATTTGAAATGGATAAGATTACGAAACGGAAACTCGCCAATGAGAAGGAGTACTTCTATGCCCAGGACTACTCGGTGTACAATAAGGACTGCTTAGAAGAGAGCGCGCCACTTGTCGGGTACGGCAGTATCAAGAGGGTGCTTAAGGGAGAGGAGAAGTTTGATGTCGCGGGGAAAGTCGTGAGAAACTTGGGGTTTCTCCAGGAGGAAGAGGAGGAGGGAAGCTCACAAGAGCAGCAGTCACGAGAGGGGTCTCCCATGGCAGGGCTCCAGCCAGTTGACGCGTCGTCATACTTGTCGAACGACTCCTACTGTTTGGAGCTTCGATTCGAGTTTGTGACCTTCTTCCGCAGCTTGAACCCCTCGGACTTGGCCAAGAAGCCCACGAGGAAGACCAACCCGAAAAAGGCGCCCATGGCAGTGCGCACGCTCTCGTTGCCAATCCACATTGACGACAAGAAGGTGAAGAAACCCAAGAAGAAGAGCGCACAGGCGTTGGGGATTTCACGTGAACAGTTGTTGGCGAATCAGAAGTTGAAGGAGCAGGGGAAGCAGAGCCAGCAGCAAGCGCGGACACTACAGGTGGCTAGTGTGCAGTTGCAGCAACCCTCTGCTATGCTGGCCAGTCAGCTCGACAACACTTTGAGCAAGCTTTTAGAGCCCGACTCATTCAATGACCAGCCGGAACTCCCCACGTGCTTCAACTGCAAGATTAGCGCGTCCAACCACTGGCTGTGGCTCAAGACGAGTGCCATTGAGGGGCTCATTTGCAAGCAGTGCCACGACCACTACAAGAAGTTCGAGGCGATGCGGCCAGTCCCGAAGGCCAAGGAGAGTGTCAGCATTGCGCATTCGTTGGCCCTCAATAGAACAGCGCTTTCCAAGCAGCGTGAAAAGGTGCGGGCAAAACGATTGCTGGACGTGGTGCTGCTGCCGATCTACGACAAGTACCTGATGGGAGACGACCTCGGGTTTGACGGCGGTCAGTTGTCGGTCACTCCTACCAAGCAAAGCTTCATTCCGCTGTCGCTGCCGAAATCCGCCTCACCTAATACCAAGTGGTTGATGCAGATGTTGAAGTCGTTTTCGGGAAGTTCGCCGATTGCCGAGGGGCACAGCGATGTGAGCAGTGACAATATCAATGGCGAGGGTGCCCTAAATAGTGAGGGCTTGCTTCTCGGTAGCAACATTGACACACCAGGTGGCAATCCTGACACTGCCTCCGTCTTGCCGTCGGACTCGATCTTCTCGCTTTCCCGCGAGCCGAGCCCGAAGAAGAAGCTTTCCAGTCTCACCTTGACTCTCCGGCAGATCGAGCAGGAGAGCCAGCAGGACGGCCTGAGCCCGTTGGGGAAAAGCGCGGCAGCGGGGGAGTACGATGACGAGCCGAGCCTGAGCCTGAAGTTGGACACCGACGAGGTGGAGCAGTACCGGACGAGCAACTCGCTGATCTTTCTGTCGCCCGGGAAATAGCACAACCCCCGTGTATCCTGTTTCTTTGCCCTTTACTATTGGCATATACATAGCATTGCAGTACATAAAGTTTCGATCGGCATTAAAATATCTGAGGTTCGTGGTTCCACATGGTGGTTGTAGCCTTGCAGTGTACCAAGAAAATGAAATTTGGTTCTACTACGCAGCAGTGAGTTGAGCACAATTTAGATTCTGTGTGTGGGTTTTTTTTTCTGAAAAAAAAATCATATATTGACATGCTTAGCCGAGTGGAAGTAGCCAAGTAGCCTGACGGCCTCGTGCGGCTCTTATCCAGCGACGGTCTCAGGTGGGCTGTGTGATGCAAGCCTCAACCTACGTGGACTAGGCTTATGAACTAAGCTAGTTTTTTTTGAGTATGACACAAAGAACGATACTCCGTACTAAATATTCAGCTACTGTGTGACAGAACTCTGTGTACTAGTATCTAATGACAGTCTATAGACTACATGCTCGAAAGTCAAGTGCTTACAGCCATGCCTCTGACACTGCCCCACTGCAGTGCCCTACCCAATACTATCGAACTCGGCTCTCGTTCTGCGCAACTTCTCAGACACATCTAAGAACACCTCTGGGTCGATCGGGCCACCACCAGTCTCACGGCGGACAAACTCCTCCAGCATTGCCAAGCGGGTCGCGGCACTCATTGGCTCTGGCTCGAACGGCTCAAGTTCCGCCAGTCCTGGGTGGTCGAACGCCGGCAGGATAGAGTTAGGCAGGAGCTCGACGTAGTCTTCGGCTGATGGGAGGGGGTTCTGAATGAGCGACTTGGCAAGGTCGGTTGCTGACGGCATTTGGTGCTCGTACGCAGAAGGTGGGATGCCTTCATCACAAGAATAGGAGTCCTTGGTAGGTTTGTGTTTGTTGTCACTGGCTGGCATGGTGTGTAATCCAATTGCTGGCGTGGCGTATGAACCAATTGCTGACTCGACTTTTGGACTTGTGACAGCGTTCACGACTGTGCCAAGAGGTGGCCCCATGGTTGAACTAGCCTTAGGCTTAGGGACTGGGTCAGTGGCTAACTTGGTATTCGGATCAATAGGTAACTCTGTGTTTGTCCCAATATCCACATCTGTAGGGCTGTAAACGTCTGAATTATTGACCCAGTCAACTGCTGGGCTGGTGGCTGTGTTCGCTGCCGGGCTGGCCCCCAGGTCAATTGCCGGCCATGTGGCCAAGCCACTTTCCCAATCCACCATCAGCTCTCCCGGCAACGGCTCGGCTCTGCCATTACTTGCCAGCAGGAACACGTTAGAAGTTGATTTACGAACTGTCCCGATGCCACCGGTGGACTGCGCATAGAGCTTGAACTTGAACTGGACCGGCTTCTTGAAGTTGCCATGCTGGCCGTAACTCTGGCCAGGATTGCTGGCGGGAAACTTGAGCTTGTACCAGAATGCCACCTGATATGTGCGCAGCTCGGAAGGTAGCGGCTGCTCTATTGTTAGCTCCTTTGGCTCGAAGTCTGGCTCCCGAACCGGCTGGAAGTCTGGCTGGAACTCCGGCTGCGGCTTTTGCTTCTCCTGCTGTTCAAAGTGCAACCTAGAAATTCTGTCTCTGTGGTACTTGCCTGCCCGGCGCCACGCTTGGACTATTTTTGAGTCTGGCAACTTTCCAGGGACAACGTTGTAGATAGTAGGCGGCTGGAACGTTGTGGCTGTCTCAAGAAGTGGCACCTCGAGAAGCTTTGCAGTGGCCGAGACTCCTAACTTGAATCCCTCAATCTTGATCCGCTTCCCGGCCCGCGCAAAATACAAATTCTCGTTCTTCCATACAAAGCTGTTTAGTGAAAACGCCGCTGCAACTGAGTAGAAGCTGGCCTGCCGGCCTGTCCAGTTGCCTGTGTTCTGCTTGTGCGCAAGCCCATTCTCGATCCGCCAGTGAATGGCACACTGTACCTCCGAGCCGTCCTCTCTCACAAACTTTCCTTTCCCTGTGGCGGCATGTAACTGAGTCTCGCTGGAAAATTCCATGCTGTATGGTTTATTGGGAGCTACTTGTCGGTTCTCACCAGTGCTTGGTGATGATGACTGAGTGTGACAAACGTCAGCTGCAGAAAAACAGCCCCAGGCGGCGGCATATGGATCGCCAAACAATATAGGCAATAATGTTTTGAAACTATACACGACTTGGCCCCAATTATCAAAGATTCTAACTCTCCACTTAAGGGCCTTTAATCATTAAAAGTATACGTCTTACGACAACTATTATGAATTGGCCTTTGGCTGGCCACTGCCTACTGCTCTTCCGCCTCATGTTGAATAGCGGCCTGCATGAATGCCAAACGGGGTACAGACAACAAACCATTTCATCTCATATTTTGGTACCACATAATTCCGCACATTCACGCATTCCACTCTCCCGTGGCAATGAAATTTTGCTTAAGTGTCGACAGATAGTGGCACGAGCGAAGCGAGTGGCACTGCTGAGCCAGTCGGGCGGACCTCAGGTACTAATCGGGTGGACCTCAGGTACTATACTATTCGGGCGGAACTCCAAGTGCTGATCGTGATGCGACCACACAGAAGAGTGTTTGGTCGTACTTTAAGTATAATAACAGTAAACCGGTGGAGCCAGCACGCCTATTAGACAGCACTATTATACAGCACTGCTAGGCCGAATCTCGCACCGTCTCGCTTCGCTCGCCAGTGCCTGGCACTCGCTCGTGGCACATGCCCCGGGGGTCCCAATATTACCCGGCCTCCCCCACACGAACAGCTCAGTTGCTTTCGTGCATCTCCACCACCCACGGCAAACATGGAAGGAAATCAGGAAGGCCTTCAGGAGTGAGTGAAATCATAAAGAAAGAGGGGCGTCAAAGAGAGGGAGCAGAGTTGCTTAGCTTTGTTTTTTTTTTTTAAAAAAAAAAGGGGCATAGCTTGCTGGCACTCCCTCGCTATTGCTCGCATTGCTTCAGACCATCGAACTAACCACAGTGTCCCGGAACAACGCCCCATCGGAACCGCGCCGAACCAAGCGAGCCTTGGCCATGAGCCGGTGCCGGTTGCGAACCTGGCGAGTTCGGACTTGAACAACGCCCCATTATTTAAATTGAAATTGCTCGACGCGCTCAAGAGCAACGACCTCTCTAGAGTGCAGCAATTGTTTGCTTCATACGACACCAGCGAGCTGTCTGCCATCGACCACCTCAAGAACCTTGTGTTGCACATGGCGATCCAGGTGAGCAGCTTCAAGCTCATCGAGCAGTTGGTTTCGTTGGAGATCAGCCGCGCGATTCTTAATTACCAGGACGACCATGGCAACACCCCGTTGCACGTGGCCTGCGAGTTGCAGCGCAAGGACGTGATCGAGTTGTTGTTGAGACAGCCTTTGATCAACGACACGGTGCTCAACAACGACAACCAGCAGCCGATTGACGTGATCAAAAACTCGCCGGCGCTCTTCAACTTTGTCCAGCTCCAGCGCTTGAAGTACGTCGAGGACGTGAGCAACACCTTACGTAAGCTGTTCACCAACCGCGACTTCAAGACCCTCAACCTGCTCTACCAGAACCCGAGAAACTTCGAACTCCTTGACATCAACGGCTTGGATCCGGACTCGGGCGACACGGTGTTGCATGAGTTCATCAAAAAACGTGACCTCGAGATGGTGCAGTGGATCTTGGCGCACGGCGGGGACCCGTTCAAGCGCGACAAGCGCGGGAAGTTGCCGATCGAGACGCTTTCCAAGATCAAGCAGTCCGGCCAGACCGAGCAGCTCAAGAAGATCTTGAAGAAGGCCTCGAAGGAGCAGTCTGTGATCGACCCTGTGTCCAACACCCAATCGACAGTGGTCAACTTGAACGGCTCTCTTGAACAGGCGCCGACGTTCAAGGGGTACCTCAAGAAGTGGACCAACTTTGCTTCGGGGTACAAGCTTAGATGGTTCATTTTGGACGCCCAGGGAATATTGTCGTACTACAAGAACCAGGACGACATCAACTCGAATTGCCGTGGCTCCATCAACTTGAAGAACTGCCGTCTCCACTTGGACAGCTCCGAGAAGTTGAAGTTTGAGATCCTCGGCGTCAAGAACGCCAACATCAAGTGGCACTTGAAGGGCAACCACTCTGTCGAGACCAACCGCTGGGTCTGGGCAGTGTCGAACGCCATCAAGTTTGCCAAGGACCGGGAGCGGGCCGAGCGGCACTCGCGTGACGGCGGCGCTGCTGGAAGCGGGCCGCGTGACAACGACGCGTCCTCGATTGCCTCGAAGAAGTCCGGCGTGCCATCTTCTTTCTCCAAGTCCGACGCTAACCACTTGTCTGCGTTGCACGGCCACAAGCGGACGTCCTCGGCCGCTGCCAGTGTCGCCTCGGGCCACCACCGGAGCGCGTCCGAAGTCAGTGGCGGAAGACACCTCGAGTCTGGCGACCACCAGCTGCAGGTCTTGGATGACGACCTTGAGGACACGGGCAGTGTCTCGGAGCACCTCGAGGTGTACCAGTTTGAGGACGACATGGAGCTGGTTTCTGCGGAGCTGTCCCTTTACGACCGTGACGTGAGCAACCTCAAGTTTGTGGGCCCCTACGGGCAGCACATCACGATCAAGCAGAAGACGTTGCTCGTGGAGCTCAACTCGGTGCGCGACTTGGCGGCGTCGCTCCCCAGCAGTGCCGCCGTGGATGCAATTGGCCACTCGTTGGAGTCGACGATTGCCGACTACAAGGCCTTGTTGTCGCTTGTCCACAAGAACAGCTTCAAGATTGTGAAGCGCCTCAACAACGAGGTCCAGGTCAATGGCCTTTGGGAGAGCCTGATCAAGGAGTTGGAGGAGGAGAACGTCAAGAACACGCGCAAGGTGGAGCACTACGAGCAGGAGCGCAAGAAGTTGCGCAAGATCATCCGCGAGAAGCTCTTGGAGAAGGAGCACCTGCAGGCCGGAAGCGTTGCGGACGAGTCCGAGTTGAGCCGGATTGTTAGCGGGGCTGTTCACGATGCCGAGACCGAGAAGATGCAAGGGTTGTCCTTGAACGACAAGGAGAACGAGGCCGGGGTTTCCGAGAGTGCACCAGCCAAGGGCGGGATCGCTGGAACTGCGGTTGCGGGCGTCACTGCTGCCGGTGCCGCTGCTGGTGCTGCCGGAGCCGCTGTTGCGGGCGCTGTCGGCAAGGCCGTCGGCTCGTCCAAGGCTCCCGAGACGGACGACCAGAAGCTCCAGGAGTTTGTGGACGAGAGCGACGAGGACTCTGATTCCGACGACGAGTTTTTCGACGTCGACAACGACGAGGAGTTGCAGGAGAAGCAGACGCTCCTTGAACAGAACCACGAAAAGGAGCAGCAGCAGGAGAAGCAGGCTGCTGCCGGTGGCGCCGGAGCGAACGTTGCTGAGGATGGCACGCTTTTGCCGGCCTCGATTCCCTTGAACGATGCCCAAAAGCAGAAGAATCAGCTCATTCTCGAGGAGAAGTCGTACAACGGGTACGAGGACCCGATCAGAACCAAGCTCGACCGGGACGAGGACGACAGACCTACGATCTCGCTCTGGGCCACCCTCAAGTCGATGGTCGGCAAGGACATGACCAAGATGACGTTGCCTGTCAGTTTCAACGAATGTACGTCCTTGTTGCAGCGTGTGGCTGAGGGCGTGGAGTACACGGAGTTGCTTGACAAGGCGGCTGCTTCTGACGACAGCGCGTTGCGGTTGTGCTACATCGCCGCCTTTGGTGCGTCGGAGTATGTCTCCACTACCAACAGAGTGGCCAAGCCGTTCAATCCTTTGCTCGGAGAGACCTTTGAGTACTCGCGTCCTGACAAGAACTACCGGTTCTTTGTGGAGCAGGTGAGCCACCACCCGCCAATCAGTGCTGCTCTTACTGAGTCGCCAAAGTGGGACTACTACGGAGAGAGTGCGGTGAAGTCGAAGTTCAACGGCCGGTCGTTTGACATCAAGCCGCTTGGCAAGTGGTACTTGCACCTTCGGCCTGACCACGGGTCGCAAAACGCCAAGGGTGAGACTTTCCCACAGGAAACTTACACTTGGAACAGAGTGACTTCCTCTGTGGTTGGCATTCTTGTCGGCAACCCAGTTGTCGACAACTACGGTGAGATGAACATCACCAACCATACCACTGGTGATCATGTTTCGCTTGACTTCAAGGCCCGTGGCTGGAGAGCGTCGTCCGCCTATGAACTCAAGGGCACGGTGTACAATAAGGACAAGAAGCCGGTGTACCTCATCAAGGGCCACTGGAACCTGGAGATCTACTGCAAGAAGGTGGGCAAGGGAAATGACACAGAGTTTGGCTCGGAGCACGGCAAGGACGTGTTCTTGTTGTGGAAGGCGTCGCCTCGGCCAAAGCGCCCGTTTAACCTCACGTTGTTCTCGCTTTCCTTGAACGCCTTGCAGCCTCATTTGAAGCCGTGGTTGGCGCCAACGGACACTCGTTTGCGTCCTGACCAGCGTGCCATGGAGGATGGGCGTTACGATGAGGCTGCGACTTTGAAGGAGCGGGTTGAGGAGAAGCAGAGAGCCGCGAGAAAGAAGCGCGACCAGTCGGGAGTGGAGTACAAGCCGAAGTTCTTTGTCAAGGAGACCCATCCAGTGACTAAGGAGAGCTACTGGCAGTACAACGGTGAGTACTGGGCGAACCGGGCGAAGCACAATTTGGCGGGGACGGGTGATATTTTTTAATGATGTTGTTAGGTGGCCCGGAGAGCGCAGCAAGGCGGCGCGTGGGCGTTAGAGGGGTGTGTTGAAAGTAGTTCTGCCCCTTTCAAGTGGACCTGGCTGGTCGACGTTGTTGTACAGCCACCTGCCTGTATTCCACAGACGATTCGTTATTTGAATAAAATTGATTATATTAGCAAATGCTGTAGCCCAGTTTGATATTGATTGAAGGGTTGTTTAATATAAATTGAAAAATTATTTACATCTGTTTTCAAATGAAATGATGACAATATAGGTGGGCAAAAAAACGGTATTTAAATAATGTGTTTTAAATTCAAATGTTTTATACATCCGGCGAGATTTAAGAATTTTATTCCCGGCAAAGAGCAGAATTAAAACATACCAAGATCAAAATTAAAACATACCAAAAGAACTAATGGATTCAAAGAGACAAAAAATGAATTTTTCAAATAAGATCTCTTTACATTTTGATCAACTTGAAAGTGTCATAAGAACTAGCTGGGTGTTGAAAGAATATGCCTGCACTTATGTAAGCACATTGGGTGGAAACGCCAACCCACAAATCAACTTTTACACAAGCTGAATTAAATCTAACAAAGATCACCAAACGAAAAAGCGGTATGTACAGATTCAATTAGTGAGTTGCTTTTGTAGTAGATCTTTTGGACACGTTTGAAGGTTTTATGATCTGCAATGTCGCTCAAGTCCCAAAGCACTTTGCACAGTTCCTGGAGATCTCTCGGCCATCGCCAATCCCGCCAAATCCTCTGCTTCAACGCCTCTCAGCAGAAAACATTTTGGAGGTTTTCCCATAGTTACTATAACCTTCTCAGACACATAGCACCTTGCTCAATGGGAAACTGCGCGATACGTTTCCAAGTCTACTTGTTTTGTCACTGCTATCCAATCACGATTGGGCTCAGTTCCAACGTAATTTTTTCCTTTTTGAACTGTTGCTTTATAAGGAAATCAAGTTCTCTCATTGTAAGCGGCAACTTTCTGCTACTTCTTCGAACCCCGAGTCTTTAGTATTCACTTGCCGTCCTTGGTCGATGCAAGCTAAAGCACAACGATGTTCGGTTGAGCAGCACCCGAAAATTTATCCATGCATCGATCGTTGCCGCAACCTGCCTAGAACCGAGCCGGCCTTCTTTTTTTAGGGTCGGCGAGATTGTGCATTGCAGGGACCAACATATTGCCCCTGATCAGGTGAAGCATTCGGCCACTCGTTAGTTTAGCCGCAAGGTGAGCGCAAATCTTCCAAGGGCATTGATACAGCTTCCTTCGTAAATTGTCCGACCGAAACTTGCAAACACCCCCTTTTTATGATTATGACGTGATCCCGTCAGATTTAGTAACAAAAAGAAACGTAAGACAGGCACAAGTGACAATCTTGAGATTTCTAAACGGTGTGTTGAGGAAGGCTGGTTTATTGTACTTCCATGTGTGGGTCTCAGAATCTTTATGAACATATATAATGACGGAGTCTCAGCACAATATTTTTCTGCTGAACATAAGGAAAAAGTTAAAAAAGCGAATCAGTGGTCTGCTCAATAGAAATGCTTTGCTAGTACGCTTGTGGGGTAGGTAGCCATAGCTCATTATCACACGTGATTCAATTTCCTACCGTGCGTGACTGAGTTTACGAAAAGAAACGGCTAAATAGAATTTTCGGTAGTATAAGCTACCGGAAATGTAACAAAAAAAATGATAGGAGCGTATTCTATTGCTGGTTTCTACAAAAAGTTGCAACGCACCCGTTTCGCTTGTGAGGCTCTGCCAAGTTGCCCCAAATCGTCCGAAGATTCTCCTGCATCTGGAGGACTCCGATCTGCATCAGCTCAGAGCAAGCGCTTCTACCGTAGAGTAAAGAATTTGTTTGCAAAGCTGCACACGATCTACCTGATAGTGCTTTGCCTCAAACCTACCCATAGGCTCAAAATGTATTTCTTCAATCTTATTCCTGAAAAACGGAAGTTCAACCTAGTTGTGTAAAACTTTTGAATAGGTAACGGAAGTACAAAATGATGTGTCTCGCAGAAGATCTTTGCGGTGCTTCTGATCACTGCGAGATACTCAGCGAAGATTAGCGGGACAGATTTAGCGCATCCGTTGCATTGGTTTGCGTGAAATGTTGCAGACTCTGCCCAAACGGGGGATACACTGTCAAATTCGGTAGCAACATATTAAATTTGCTGTTTCAGTTTAATACACCTGATTCGTCTTTATCAGATTTATACAGGAGAGGCCGTCTTGGCAAAGCACTTCCTTGTACTCGCTAGACAATATCAATCTACCTACTGAGCTTGAGAAGCTCGACGGGAGCGCATAATTAAGATTTCAATCAACATTTGTGTCTCGCTTGCAATACTGAAGACAGAAGACAAAATTTGCTTCCTGATTTTTTCGAAGATAAAGATTTGGAAAGTGTCGGAACACCCTGTGACTACGTCCCGATATGAATACAATCCCTAGACAATATAATGTATCTCATATGCAATATCCTCAAATGTACAGCACTATACACGACGCCAGTCAAGGTATGAGAGAGTATTCAAAATACTTACTTTTTCTTGTTTCACAATCTACAATGTGACGGGGGTTGTCTTAGCATTGCTGAAGGTGCACAGCCCACTTTATGAACGTCAATTTGCAATATGGGTTGACTTCAACAAAACTTTGTATACAACACTCTCTGTTCAAGTTTTTATTTTTGTCTATCACAATATAGCCGCAGGACTCTGAGACGTTGTCAGAAATTCTGCAACAGAAGAACCGAAGTATCAATGCCATGCATGTAGGCTAAAAAAAGTGCATAGCATCTCACATGCTGCAAGCGCTTTATTTTTTTAACATCATCCATTGACATACTCAGCCGAGTGGAAGTAGTCAAGAGGCAAACTAGCGCTGCAGCCTGCAGCCTGTGCTGCGTTAAGTTGAAAAGTCTATTTCACTGGTTTACTCAGAACTCCCAGCTTTACGCAGACATATAAAAGCTAGAAGTATGGTCAATCTTGATTGAATTATTTTAAAATCAATCATCATGAAATTGCAAAATTGGGGCTCCCTTGTTGTCTCTTTATGCTCTCTTGTGGCAGCGGAGAGTGGCGACACAAGCGACAGAGGAGCACAGTCTTCCGCTGATGGCTGTGACATTTCAGGCGTTACCAAGACCTCTGGTTTTAACGCAAAGTTTTACCTGTTTCCACTTGCTGGTCATTACAATGAAGACTATTTAAAGTACGGCTACAAATCTTCTACACTTCACAATTCCACCACCGGCGTCACCAGTCCAAACTTTGACGGAAATCCTCTTACTGGAACCTATGTGGGAGATGGCCAAGATCCAGACGGGAATGCGCGCGCAGTTTATTACGACTACATTTACAACACTGGAGTCACTGTCAGCAACTTTACGTTGGAGTTGACCGGCTACTTTTACGCTTCAGAATCGGGCTATTATGAGATTGCGGTTGACTACATCGATGATGCTGCTATTGTTTTTCTTGGCTCCCCCAGCGCCTTTGACTGCTGCGGCAGTGGAACACTTGATTCTAGCTTAAATTACTCTGATGCACTTCTCTACACTGTTTACGACACCACACAGCAGAACTCCCGATACATCTATCTTGAGGAAGGCAAATACTACCCAATGAGAATTGCCTATGTGAACATCGGCAACTACTACAAGATGACATTGAAAGCCACTACTCCAAGCGGTAATGTGATTACTGACTTTAGTGGCACTATTTACATGGTGGACGAGTCTGCCGCTCTTGCCGACGGCTCATGCTCTTCAGTTGAAGTTTCGACGGAGCGGTCTACCATTACGACCACCAGTCAATGGACTAACACTGGCACTTCCACGTCGGAAACTACCTACTCTAACCCAAGCTCCCCCGTCGTTGTTATTGTTTACGTGCCAGAACCTACCACTACTGTGACCACTGTCTGGACTGGTGACTACACCTCTACTTTCACTACTGTTACTCCTGCTGACACCTACAGTGCGGTGACCGTCAGTGTGGAAGTCCCCCAGGAGACTGCAAGCACCACCGAACCATGGACCGGAGTCGGAACTCTTACTAGCACCATTCAAAACACTGATCCGGCTGGTAACGACACAGTCGTTGTGTACACGCCGCACTCTACCGGTAGTACCACAGAGCCATGGACCGGAAGTGTTGTGACCACTTCCACAGTTCACAACACCAATCCTTCTGGAACGGACTCCGTGATTGTTAAGACTCCCTACTCCACTGCCGTGACCACTGTGCCATGGACCGGTACTGAGACCACCACTCGCACTGTCACTCCTCCCGACGGTAACGGCACTGTTTCGGTCATTGTCGAGACTCCACACACTACC
>JNFV01000004.1:1705621-1840359 GCA_002564235.1 Saccharomycopsis fodiens
ACTCCAAAGTCTATTCACTCTACCACGGAGCCTTGGACCGGAACCAACATTGTTACCTCTACCATCCACAACACCGATCCATCTGTGCCAGATGAGGTGATTGTCTACACTCCGACGTCTAGCCCAAGCGCTCCAGGCACCATCACCACTACCAGCATCAAAACTTGGTCTTACCCTTACACCTCCACTGAGACCGTTACCACGTCTGGTATTGTTGTCGTGATTGTCGACGTTCCGGGTGGCAACTACTACCCAAACACCACTGTGACGACCACCTCTCCTACCCCTGTGTCTCCGGTGACCAAGACCATCATCACCACTGACATTAAGACAGTTACTTCGTGCGGAGTTGCTGGTTGCACCGATGTCGTGTCCACTTACACCTCCACTTTCTACACTTGCCCACTTACCGATGTTACTCCGACCAACACTCCTGTGGAGACCAAGTACTCTCCAGCGACTTCCAAGCCGGTCGAGACCAAGTACTCTCCGACTACTGCTCCTGCAGAGCCTACAAGAAATGTCAACACCGATGTCACCACTGGCACAGTCACTAGCACTACCACTACCCCAGGCTCTAACTCCGGCTCTGGCTCTGGCTCTGGCTCTGGCTCCGGCTCTGGCTCCGGCTCTGGCTCCGGCTCTGGCTCCGGCTCTGGCTCTGGCTCTAGCTCTGGCTCTGGCTCTAGCTCTGGCTCTGGCTCTGGCTCTGGCTCTGGCTCTGACTCTGACTCTGGCTCTGGCTCCGGTTCTGGCTCTGGCTCTGGCTCTGGCACCACAGGATTTGCTCCCGCCCCCTCTGCTGTCAGCACTGCCTCCACCGCTTTGGAGCAGGCTTCGGTCTCGACTGCTGCCACCTCTGCTGTGGCCAGTGTTTCTGCCTACAGCGGTCTCGCATCCAGAGTAGCCTCTTCGGGCTTCCTTGGTGCCTTGATGGCCATTGTCTTTTTGATCTAACCATGGATTACTTCCAATCATGGATTACTTCTTACAGTGAGACTGCCATACCACTTCCCTTGAGGCATATTTCTTCTTTTACTTACCCCTTTCTATTTCCTGGCGTCGGACTCGACTCACCAGTGCAACCTTTATAACTACTTGCTTTGACTTTCTAAGATAGCTTTTGCGGGCTATAGCTCTTGCAATTCTTTCAATCTGCAATTCCACAAATTTATCAATCACGAGTCTGTAAACTGCTTTGCTCAAAATAATGGCAAGCTCTTCCTAGTGAATTTCTCAATTCAAAGTACATTCAACTAAAAAACTGTATACTACCCTAGAGGCTTGACGGAAACTATAATGTGGAGTGTTCGTGCCGCTTAGTACTTGGTCCATCTCCAGATCCGCGCCTTGCAGTCACCACTGCCAGTGGCAAACATACCACTGCCACTGATAGGGTTGTTGGACACACTCACGCTGATCACAGAGTTTCTGTGGCCCTGCAACATCAACACCGGGTCGCCAGTGGCCTTCTCCCAGAAGATGACACCTCTGTCCTTGGAGCCAGACAAGATGTACTGTCCGTCTGGCGAAGCACACACAGAAAGCACAAAGTCCTTGTGGCCAACGTAGGTGACCTCGCAGTTGGCCGGGTTGTTGGTCAGGTTGTTTGGCGCGTTCAAGCCGTTGAGCGACCACAACTTCACAGTGGTGTCCAAAGAACCAGACGCAATCTCAGTGCCGTTGCGAGTAAAAATGACAGAGTACACAGAGTCCTTGTGGCCGTTGTCGTTCTCGTTCTCGCTGTCAAGTCTCTCAATGAGGAAACCAGTGACGGCGTCCCACACTCTCACGGTTCTGTCGAGCGAGCCGGCGGCAATCAAGTTACCCTCTGGAGAAACAGCCACGGTGGTGACGCCGTCCTCGATGGTGAGAGTCAACTGGGTCATGCCGCTCTGCAAGTCCCAGATCCGCACGGTTCTGTCGCCAGAGCCAGAGATCAACTTGCGTCCGTCAGGGAAGAAGTCGAGCGAGTAGATGTCCTGCTCGTGGCCCTTGAGGTACTGGGTGATGGTGCGGGTGTTCAAGTCCCAGATCCGGATCAACTTGTCCTCGGCACCAGTGGCAAGGTACTGCCCGTCTGGCGAGAAGCACACCGACCGGATGTAGAGATCGCCGCCCGTGGAGCTCTCGGCGTTGCCGTTGGCGGCCGGCGCGTCGCGTGACGCCTCGCCCTCGGCGTTCTCAGAGGCCGATGGGGCATTGTTGTCGACCAAGCGAGCAACGAGCTCGCCGGTCTCGACGGAGTACACCTGGGTGGTCTTGTTGCAGCCCGTGGCCAAGAACTTACCGTCGGCGGAAAAGCGCACGCAGCAGACGACCGACAAGTGGTCCAACGAGTGGACAAGCTCGACGTCGACGTTTCTTGGCAACGCCGGGTTGTAGAGCACGTAGTAGTCGGCCATCTGCTTCTTGAGCTCAGCTGGCACCATGGACGCGTCGAGCTCCTTGAGAAACTGCGGCGTCAACTTCTTGTGCGCGGCGCGCTGCGACGGCGGCACTCTGTAGCTCAGGTCGAGCCGCGCCACCTCCTGCGACGCGGCGGGCGGGTTGCTGCTGCTGGTGCTGCCCGAGAGCCCGCCCTGCAACTGGTGCGAGAGAGTGGCTCTGGGAGGCTGCGCACTAGGCGGGCCCTGGCCCTGGCCCTGGTACAGCTGCTGCGGCTGCTGCTGCTGCTGCTGCTGGCCCGAGGCCTGGCGCTGCACGGGCGGCGGCGGCCCGATCTGCTGCTGCCCCGAGGGGGTCAGGGCCGCGCTGAACTGCTGGCCCTGCGGCGGGTTCTGCAGCCCCGGCGCGGCGCCCTGCTGGCCCTGCGGCTGCCCGCTCGGAGGACCCTGGCCCTGGCCCTGGCTCACGGGCGGCAACTGCTGCGGCTGGCTCTTAGGGGTGCCGTTGCCAATGGGCCCGCCCACGGGCTGGCCAATGGGTGGCGGCCCGTGCTCGGACTGCAAGATCCCGCCCGGCTGGATGCCCGGCGGCTGCATTCCCGGCGGGATCCCCGGCTGCATCGGCGGCTGCATGCCCGGCTGCATCAGCGGCTGCTGCTGCGGCTGCGGCGAGTGGTTGTAGAACTGCTTCTGGCCGTACTGCAACTGCTGCGAGTGCTGTGCCGCGCCGGGGCCCGAGCCCTGCCCGTTCGGGTTGTTGCCGAGCGTCACGGGCTGGTGCAGCGGCGTCCGCTCGTGCAGCGAGCCCTGCTGCTGCTGCGCAAGCTGCCGGTCGCGCTGGTCAATCTCCTGCTTCAACCGCACGATCTCGGCCTCGTACGCCTCCTTCAACGACCGGTGCGCGCCCTCCAACTCAAACACTGTCTGGCGGATCTTCTGCAACTCGTTGGTCTGCTGGTTGAACTTGTGGTCGCTCTCGTCCTTGTGGATCCGGTACGCCAGGGCCTCGGTCTTGACGTTCTCGAACTCCAGGCGGATCCCGTCAAGGAGGTCCTGGAGCCTGCTGCTGGCGTTCAGGCGGTACGTCATGGAGGACATTGGGAAGCGGTGGGAAGGCTGAGCAAGTCTGGGGTGAAGGAGTGTGGTAGGTGTGTTTGAAATGTCGGGAATTGAGGGGAGGGTAACCTAAAAGAGGGCCAGTGGTTAGTTGCAGGTGGACACATGCCTTGTCTGACGCAGGCTTATGCCGAGGCACGAGGAAGGCTTATGCCGAGGCACGAGGCATAAGCCGATGTTTTTTCCTCCCGATTAGGAGAGGGAGAAACTTAAATGGCACGTGCGAGTCGTGGCACACGACACCGTTGAGCCAGCGCCTGTCAGCAGCAGTGGCGAGCGTCAGCGAGACGCTGCGGTATACTCAACATCATAGCAGTGGCGAGCGTCAGCGAGACGCTGCGGTCTACTCAACATCATAGCGGTGGCGAGCGTCAGCGAGACGCTGCGGTCTACTCAAGCTGTCTAACCAATACATAGTGCCCAGCATCGCTCGCCACTGCGATGCGGAGCTCGGTGCAGTGTCAAAGACAACGCGTGTTACTAGGTGACACGGTGCTGCGTGGGGATGTGGAGGGAATGTGTAGATGACTCTTCTAATTACACCGCAGTCACTGGCGAAGCCAGTGTGGCACGGCCGGTCCTGATATTTAGTGACTGCTATGACGTTTTGGATTACATTGCAGCTTCTGGCTTTTCCAGTGACTGCTGCCACGGTTGTCAATGACCACCAAACTTCAGCTGTGCGGCTACTTGGGAGGAAGTATTCCAACCGGCTGGGCAGTTGCATTTCATCCCTCGTACGCAAGGAGAAAAATGGGTGCTTGGTAGATAGTAGAACTATACACCATCATTGCTGACAACCTCGAGACTTGTAAACGGTTGTGTTTATGGCATGTGTTTGACGCTCATGTGTTTATATACGTATTTTTCCATGTGTCCTTTCATGTGTTTTCTCATGCGTTTTACGCGGTCGCTGCTCAGCTGACTCCGGCCGCGCTGGCCTGCGCTGTCTTGCGCTGCAGTCGCCCCGCAAGTCACGTGGTGGCCAAAGCGAAGGAGCCTGGAGCGAAGCAGACTGCAAGCGGAAAACGCATGAATGTAAACACTTGAATGTGAACACTTGAATGAGAAACGTATATTTGAACAAATCATTGTAAACATATGTGTTCATTATTCGTGTATTCAAAGGTCTGAAAAGCCACGGCGACCTCTCTTTTTGCTCCCGCCCAGCTGGCTCCCACCCGCCCCTGGTCACGTGACGCCGATCCACGCTCGAGATCGGGTGCGACGACAACGCCAGTTAGCGCACAGCAGTGGCAAGTCACCGACATCGTCTACAAATATCCAGGCCCAGTCTCTGAGGTTTTCACACAGACACAGGCAAGAAACGAGTCACACGTCCACGCCCGCAGTGCTCACTAGTTCAATCCGCTGGCCCACGTCGTCAAACAAAGAGCTCTTTGTCCATCACAGAGGAGCAGCAAGAGCACAGACAGCAAAAAGCAGTGTCACAGTTAAGAGAGACAAACAACATAGTGACAGAGCTAGCGCCAAGTGCATACCCCTGCAGAACAGAGCTGGCAAAAAATAAGCTGCCTGCGTTGTTGCCTTGACAGCTCACTACATTCACACTGCGTTGACACTGGGCTCACACTTCCAACCCACAACAAAACCACTTCTCACCAACAACAAAACCACTTCTAACCAACAACAAACTTACAACACAATGTCTAACAATATTGGCTCCCCGCTGGACCTGGGCTCCGAGACCCTGGCGATACTAGGGTCGCCCGACGAGCACCTGCCCATCGACCGCCAGCAGATCGACAAGATCCGCCGCCGCAGAGGCAGCAGCGGCCCCTACAACTCGGAGGACCTCAGCCTGATCTTTGTGCTACCGCCGGAGATCATGATCCTAATATTCTCGTTTTTCAAGGACAAGTCCGACTTGGTGGCGTTGCTCCCGGTGTGCAAGTACTGGGCCAACCTCGTGGTGGAGCTCATCTGGTTCCGCCCCAAGTTGCAGAGCCCCCGGGCCTACAAGGGCATCCAGGGTGTGCTAGACATGGACCCCGGGTCTACGTTTGTCGACTACCGGAGCCTCGTCCGGCGCCTCAACTTGTGCTTTATCTCAACCCTTGTCGACGACTCGTTTCTCATGCGGTTCCGCGGGTGCGCCAACTTGGAGCGGCTCACGATCGTCAACTGCCTGCAGCTCAGCAACCTGGCGATTGCCGCAGTGCTCGAGAACTGCGCCAAGCTCCAGAGCATCGACATGTCGGGGGTCAAGAACATCCAGGACGAGATCTTCGCGGCGCTTGCCGCCAACTGCCCGCGGTTGCAGGGCGTGTACGCGCCCGACGCGGGGCTCGTGACCAACGCGGCGGTGATGCATCTCTTCGAGCACTGCCCCTACTTGAAGCGGGTCAAGTTGACCAAGTCGGAGAACATCAACGACGAGGCGATCCAGAAGTTGGCGCAGAACTTCAAGTACGTGGTGGAGATCGACCTCTACGGGTGCCCCAACATCACGGACGTGTCGCTCACCAGCGCGTTTCTCAACTTGGAGCAGCTCCGCGAGTTCCGGATCTCGGGCAACAAGAACATCACCGACAACATCTTCCGCAGCTTGCCGGACACCCAGGTGCTCACCAAGCTCCGCATCTTGGACTTCACCGAGTGCACCTACATCACGGACCGCAGCATCGAGAAGATTGTGCAGTGCGCGCCGCGGTTGCGCAACGTGGTGCTCAGCAAGTGCCTCAACATTACTGATGCGGCGTTGAAGGCTCTCGCGCTGTTGAATAAGCTGCTCCATTATATTCATCTTGGCCACTGCTCTAATATCACCGACTACGGCGTCAAGACTCTCGTGACCGCGTGCTACCGCTTGCAGTACATCGACCTTGCGTGCTGCACCCAGTTGACAAACGCCTCGGTGGTCGAGTTGGCTCAGCTCACCCGCCTCAAGCGCATCGGCTTGGTGAAATGCATCAACATCACCGACCACGGCATTGCCCAGTTGGTGCAGCGCAGAGGCCCCGGCGACACCCTCGAGCGCGTGCACCTCTCGTACTGCACCCAGCTCAGCACCCACCCGATCTACTTGCTCCTCAAGCACTGCCCGAAGTTGACCCACCTCTCGCTCACGGGCATCTCGTCGTTTCTCCGCCCCGACTTTAAGCGCTTCTGCCGCGACCCGCCCGAGGAGTTCACCGCCCACCAGCGGCTGTTGTTCTGCGTGTTCTCGGGCAACGGGGTGCGCCGCTTGCGTGAGCACCTCGCGGTGATCTACCCGACCGAGGAGAGCGCCCACCCGTTCCGCCAGGGCCAGCACGCGCACTTCCAGCAGTTGCAGTTTGCCCAGTACCGCCGCAACTTTCTCGAGGAGGGCGTGGTGCCGGGCCAGCCCCCGGCCAACGGGCAGGGCCAGCCGGGGTTGCCCGCCAACGCGTTCCAGCAGAACGCGATTCCGCCGTTTGCCAACGGCGCGATTCCCGGGTTTGGCAACGCGTTTCCCAACGGGTTCCCGGGCGGCAACGGGTTTCCGCCTGGCGCTGGAAACCCCGGCTTGGTGTGGCAGAACGCGTTTGAGTTTCGGGAGGAGGGGGGGCAGAATGTAAACGAGGTGGTCGATGTGGCGGGGGAGGGTGAGGAAGGGGCGGATGTTGTGATGTCGGAAGACGTTGGCTAACTATTCGCCTGGCGAGCGCAGCGAGGCAGTGCGAGAAAACAGTCATTAACGACTATTCATCTGGCGAGCACAGCGAGGCAGTCAAGTACTACAACTATTTGCCTGGAGAGCGCAGCGCGGCAGTGCGAGAAGTTAGTCATTGAAAAGACTATTCATCTGGCGAGCGCAACAAGGCAGTGCGAGAAAAGAACCGCTATTTTTCAAAGAAAGGGGAGCTAGTAACACCACAATTAACAGGCACCACTGTTAACAGGCACCACAGTTAACAGGCACCACAGTTAACAGGCACCACAGTTAACAGGCACCACAATTAACAGGCACCACAATTAACAGGCACCACTGTTGGTTACACCGCAGCGTCTCGCTAACGCTCGCCACTGCCACACTACGACAGCACTCGCAGCAACCTGGTTTCGCCCGTCCGCTGTTTTTTATACATCATGCCACGCGACTGTACTGGTACACCGCGAGATCCAGAGGTAGATAGCTGAGTAGATAGCTTTGCATAGATCAAGTTGCATAAGAGGTGTAAAGCAGTGCATTGCAGTGCATTGGCGCAGTCAATGTGCTGCGGAATCATAGACTGCGGTATCACTGTTAGTAAGAAGTGGTTCACTCCAGTTAACTTTGACTCATTAGGCTTCCATTCGCACTAGGATTGGGCTTCACTGTAAGTATGCCATTTACCAACAGTACGGAAATGGTATGCTATTCGTGTGCATTGCCACAATATATTTCTTGTCTACTAGAAGCTCACGCGCCTCCGCTTCGCCAGTGCACTACGGCTTCATGGAAGAATTGAACTATTAGTGGTACTCTATTAGTGGTGCTCTCTAGCGGTGTATAGACACGCGGCTGTTGCACAAATTGTGACCCTCGCCTGCTTCTAGCCTACTCCCAATATATCTTTTGTCTACTGAACGTTTATGCAGTGCACTGACGGAGCCGTGTCTGCTAAACGTTTATGCAGTGCACTGACGAAGCCGTGTTTTCACACCGCAACCCACCGGCTCCGCCAGTGTGTTGCTACTCCGCCAGTGTGTTGCTACTGTGCTACTCCCTGCTTCGCTTACTACTGCGCTCACCGCCCAGACTCGCGCGCCGTCGACTCGCCACCGCTCCACCTTCCACCATCCCCACGTGCACACTCGCATACTCCTCGCTATCCAGCCCGCTCGCATGCTCAATGTCGTCCGCCTGTCCTTCTGTAGTAAGCAAGAACTCGCGCAGAACAAGGAAGTCGTCGGCACTCTCATTGACATTCCTCGTCACGGGACTCGTCCCGCTCTCCATCTCCTCGTCTTCGCTGTCGCTGCTCGGGTCGAAATGGAGCGCCAGGCATTTCGAAATCGCGGTGTAGGTATCTTCGACTGGGTTGGCCAGCAAGGTCTGGAACAACGGATCGGAGCAGGACGCCGCAGAGTCTGAAGAAGCTGTCGAGCCATGAGTCGGCGCCTTGAGCCACGCCTCAACAAGCGCTTCGTCATCCTCGCCAGAACCACCGGCACTGTCCTGTTCTCGCAACTGCAAATATAGCACTTTTTCGCCACTGCTTCCTTGGGTCATGGCATGCAACACAACGTTCTGGTACGGCCACTGGATTCCACAGCCCAACTCAACGAACCACACAACAAAGCAACTGTTGATCACAAAGATGTCCACAAGAAAAGAGGACCCATCCCCCTTATGCACTCCATCCAAGGTGTCGAGCCTCCCACTGAGTTCCATTGTCCATTTCCGCCCACCCCCGTACAAAACCGGATTTTCTTGGAGATGGTACTCCGCAGGCGTCGACTGCTGGTACAACGTGTACGGGTCGACGTTTTCTATCAGGGGAATCGAGCGGATCAAAGAAGGTACCGGCATCTGTAGCTAGGGCTTCTTCTATGTCTATTGGATTGCCAATCTGCCTATTATTTTCTTAGTAGCGCCTCTCACTGCTTCTGCCTCTGCTTCTGCTTCCGCTCATGCTCTGGGACGTTTTGCAAAATCACGTGCGCACCCGGGTTTGTCTAGCAGTGGCGAGCGCAGCGAGACGCTGCGGTTTATTCAACATCATAGCAGTGGCGAGCGTCAGCGAGACGCTGCGGTTTACTCAAGCTAATCCAGTTTTGTCCAGTGCCCAGCAGTGGCGAGCAATAGGGAGACGCTGCGATTCAAAGCCCTGTACAAAGCTCTGTGCAAAGCTCTGTGCAAAGCTCTGTGCAAAGCTCTGTGCAAAGCTCTGTGCAAAGCTCTGTGCAAAGCTTTTGGTGGCTGTGCCGTAATGTGCAATGCCAACCCAGTAGTCGGTGTTACAAAAGGCGAAAATGTCCGTTAATATCTTAGTCGGCGGAGCAGCCAACTATTGCCCAGGTGTGGTGACCCCAAGACAGTAGAGTAGTCTGGAGCCATATGCGTGGCCAACCCTGAATCAGTAATTTCAGGGCCAATGCCAGCACATTTGAGCCAGCTTATAAGCCAGCACATTTGAGCCACCGCATTTGAGCCAGCACATTTGAGCCACTACATTTGATACTTGTGTACATGCCCTGGATATAAGCATAGCTATTAGTTTTATTGTTCATAGTTGGCACTGGCGAGGAAAGCTCGTACACCTGCTGCGCTCGCCAGCGTCTTTCACATGCAATTCGCACGAGATGCGCCGAGATGGGCATCAAAAAAAAATATGACAAAAAAAAGTATGACAAAAAGGAAGCATAGCAAGAGGCATAGCAAAGACAGTGGTCAAACCACCCGCAAGGGATCACTGAATTTCCCCTTCTCTCTTCCCCACAACCTTATCTCGGTCTCTTTTCCGGGCGACTTCCGCCCTTGCCCCATGCGCTCCCGCTCGCCTCTTCTTACCTCCTTGTTGTCTCACCCGCGATCGCCGCAGAGCCCCAAATCAGAACCTTAATCTAGCGCGAACGTCGTATGAGGCCCACCGGAGAGCGGGAGGCTAAGCAACTAGCCGAGCGCCAAACGGGGCGCCACAGAGCGCTCTATTATGGCACGGCCCCATGGCACTCCTTCCTAGCACTGCTTCCTAGCACTGCCTCCTAGCACTGCCTCCTAGCACTGCCTAATGGCACAGGCTACACTGATTCTAGCGGTATATATTAAAACAACTTCTTGGAGGATGGCAGGCAATGATCAGTGCAGTGCCGCACGTAGTTTGCTATCAGTATTTGAAATGTAGATGGTGTAGTATCAATGGCAAGGTGGAGGGCGCTTGTCGGACAGAATGCACTGCTGAATGGCTTAGAGACAGTGCACTACTTAATGGCTACCGTAGCGCACTGGCTGCGCCAGTGAACTACTAGCAGGGCACTGCCAAATGGCTACCGTAGCGCCCTGGCTGCGCCAGTGCACTACTAGCAGTTACTTCGCCGCCTCAATCGCATCCGCAACCTCAGCTCTCCCCTTGTTGACGCCCTTCCCAACCTTCGCCAAGTACGGGTCCACTTTTGGCTTCAAGGTCGAGCTCAAGTACTGGAGCCCCTCGTTCGACAAGTCGATCGAGGTCTTGGCCGCCGCCTGGAGCTTGTCGGCCGGCTTGCTCTCGGTCGGCAAGTTGTCCGAGTACTTCTGGGCAACGTGGCTCGACACGTTGTTGATCTCCTGGCTCGCCACTGGCACAGTCTTCTTGTACACAGAAAACCCCAACTGGTAGAGCCGGGCAAGCTCATCCTTCGCCCCGGTGGTCTTCTCGGCCTTGCCCGGGAGGTAGGCGTCAATCAAGCCCTCAAGCTTGTTGTTGATGGGAGTGAGCAAGGGATCGACTCTCTCGGCAACCGCAGGGCGGATCGAGTTCTCGAGGTCGCTGGCCTTCTTGGAAATCCCCTCGAGCTGGCTGCTGGCCTTGCCCGAGAGCGACTTGTAGCTGAAGTCCTCGAGATGGGTCTCCTTGACCGCCGGCACAAAAGTGTCGACTCTGTCAAGCACGACGCCGTTGAAGAGCTCGTCCAGCTTGGCAAAGAGGGTCTTGAAAATCGCAAAGCTCAAGAGCAAGTTCTGGAGGTAGAGAAGCACGGGCTTCACGTTGTTGTAGAGCGAAGCCACGAGCGCCGAGCTGGTCACGTAGGCAAGCAACTCGTCCACCACCGGGTAGCTCTTCAAGTGCGAGACCGACTTGCTGTCAAAGTGCGTAGGCTGTGTTTGTTTAGACATGGGGGAATGGGTTGGGAAATACGGGAAGCGTGAAAAGTAGGATGTTGCCCTCCTTATATATTCCTTAGCACATGCGCAGCTGCGCAGCTCCGCCCGAGGCAAGCATGTGAAAGTGCCATGCAAAGCGAAGCAGAGGTGAGGGAGGGAATAAGTGGGAACACATAGAGTGCACCCGCAATGCACAGGCCCAGCCAGGAAAGTACATTAGCCGTTCCGCAAGTGCAGTATGTCGAAGCCTTTCCATTTTTGTCTTCTGGCCTTTCGTTAGCTTGTCTTGCTAGCTCTGGCGCTGTACTCACCAGAGGCGCATGGTCCATACGTCAAGGCCCGGTTTTAGCCCGGTTGCATACGGAGAAGCTGTCTCAGAAATTGCATTGCTAGTAGTGCACTGGCGCAGCCAGGGCGCTACGGTAGCCATTCAGCAGTACACTATGTATGAGCCATTCAGCTCTGCAAGTGCACTACGTCTGAGCCTTGCCATCGGCACCGCCAGTAGCCATTCAAGAAGCGCAATATGTCTGAGCCATGCTATTCAGCAGTGTACCATGTCTCACTAACGCCCTAAGGCTGAGCCCCGCCTGAAAATAATACCATGTGCTCTATGCATTACCTAAAGTACATAGAACTATGATGAGGCTACCGCAGTGCCCTTGCTGGGCCAGTGCACTACTAGTAATGCGGCAGTGCATTACTAGCTAAGAAAGAGTTTTGAGTCTCCTGTGGAGTCTGATATTTTTAGAGCGGAACTTAAAGCTGGCCCGAAAGGCACGCCAGTTGTGGCGATCGGATACGTAGCCGGACCCGGGAATCTCCACATGCTGTGTAACGAGTTGTGGCGCCGAGACTGACTCAGAGCAGCTAGTGCACTGGCGTACCCTCATCATAGTTCTATGTACGCTATTGCCAGAGGTGCGGAGCATAGCTATGTGCTTGAGCCAACGCCTACAACAGCACTGCCTCAAGTAGAGTAGCATAGTTAATCTTCAGTTGTTATACCAGGGTCTTCAGTCCAAGGTCAGTTGGTCTGGTAATTGGGAATCACCGGTGGGCTGGGAATTGCCAATCTGCTTCCCCCGCCTGGCCGGTGCCCCAACTGGCAGAAACACGTCCAGAAGGGGCCGTCTCGCATGGCGCTAGCCCGCAACCCCGAGCCGCAAAACGGTGAGCCAGAGACCCGAGTTAAACAGGAGATTCCGAAAAACACTTACAGCAAGGTGCGCGAGAAGCCACTTGCTTGAAAATCTCTGTTGGGCACTTCAAGGGCAAACTTTAAGGCAAACTCTAAGGGCAAAATTTAAGGGCAAGAGCGAGCTCTGGGGCAAGCTCTGGGACAAGCTCTGGGGGCAAACTTTTTGAGAGCAAACTCTAAGGACAAACTCTAAGGCAACCAGCCAACTGTCAACCATGTGCTGCACTCTGATAGCAACCTAATTGCCAATTGCAGCGTCGCATTGCCTCAACACAAGGCCAGGAACATCGCGGAATGTGGCGTGTTTGCTCCCATCCCCAACCTTCCCAAAAGTGCAAGAAATGTGTGCGAAAGGAGCGAACAAGATGCCCGATACAAGAACCGGTATCCCCTGCTTCAATTTCCTTCCCTGCTTAATCTCTGATAGGTCCTGGTGCGCCGATCGGCGCTGCGCCTATGTGCATGAGATACGACCGAGTTAGCAGAGCAGCAACGAGCGTCAGCGAGTGCTGCGGCAACAGCACTGCCACAAGTAGAGTACTACAAAAAGTTGTGGTCGCTATTCAATGACCGCTATTCAATGATCGATAGTCTATATTTAATGGTCGGGCGTCAGGGTTCCAGACTGATACCAGTCCACCTCCGTAATTGGCAACCTTCAAAAGAGCAGCAGCATCAGCGAGAGCCAGCGACGAGTGCTGCGACAACATCACTCAACAGGAACACTCAACAAGAACACTAAACATCAGTATTCAACAACAGCACTCGACAGCACGCGACAAACAGAATGACTCAAAATAACGAAAAGACGCAGCAGTCTGGAGGAGCCACTCATAGCCATTCGGAACCACTTAGAGCCACTCGGAACCACTCAGGGCCACTCGGGGGCCCTTGTAGACTACTTCGCTCCGCCAGAGCACTGCTTTCTTACAAGCTATATTCGACACAATCATAAAATAAACCTACAGATAGTGTAGCAGGAGGACAGTGCTCGAGACAGTGCTCGAGACAGTGCTTGAGACAGTGCTCTAGAACAGTGGGCCGCATTAAAAACTGTAGCGCACCGCCACGGGCTTCGCCAATGCACTGCCAGCATAGCCACATCAAATAGTATACGTCGCATGGCTGGAAATCACCGCCGGCCCTGTGCAACATATCTAGCACTGCCAATAGCACTGCCAATAGCACTACTG
The DNA here is from genome assembly GCA_002564235.1 of Saccharomycopsis fodiens. Taxonomy (NCBI): domain Eukaryota; kingdom Fungi; phylum Ascomycota; class Saccharomycetes; order Ascoideales; family Saccharomycopsidaceae; genus Saccharomycopsis; species Saccharomycopsis fodiens. The sequence goes on from JNFV01000004.1 coordinate 1,719,293, forward strand.
CATAACTCTACTCAAGAGCGCTTTCTCACACAATTCGCCTGACGGAGCCTCTCGTAGACTCTCGTAGACTATTTGGCTTTGGCTCCGCCATTAGAAAAACGCAGCGCTCTGGCTCCGCCAGAGCACTACTCCTGTGGGCTACCGCAGCACATTGGCTTACGCCAATGCACTGCTAGCACTAAAGACCCATCCGCTTCGTGACATACGTCTGCGCCACAACCCCAAACGCCAACGCCAACCCGTCCTTGATCCAACCCTTGACCCAGATGGCAGGCTCAATGGCGTCGCTGTCAGACACAGGCTCCGCAGTTTCCTCCTCCTGCTCAGCCGCCTTCTCTCCGTCCTCACTGCTCTGCTCAGCGACAGAATTCGTGGTCAACCACTTGGCCCACGTGACTGGGAACGCCTGACTCTTGGCCACAACGCTCAACTTGTGCTCGAGGTCCTTGAGGGTGACCAAAAAATGAAACGACTCGGCGCTGGTCTCGCCCACGGCGACGATTTCCTCGAGAGACGAGGTGTAGGTGTGGCCGTTCTTCTCAAGCACTACGGGGATGATGTTCACAAAGATGTGGGAGGTGGAAGACAAGGACTTGCCAGAAGGCACACTCTCGGTGCCACTGTTCTCTCCGGTGCCACTGTTCTCTCCATTGCTTTCCTGCTCCGCCCTCCGCTTCTCCTCCTTTCTCACTTTCATCAACGACTTGATCCCCTCATCAATATTGGCAAACGAAAGCTTCTCGGCATTCTGGCTGCTGCCGGTGAAAAAGTCAATGCGCTTCGGCTTGAGGTCGTTGTCCGCCAACGTGAGATGGGTGAGGTCGAGGGTGTTGACAAGCTTGGAAAAGTTCTGGCTGTTCACCAACTGCAAGTCGATGGAGCCCTCCACCTGGCCAATCACCTTGGAGAACGAGTTGTAGATCACATAGTCGATGTAGTTGAAGTTTTGAAGCGCGTCGTTGATGATGTAGATCTTCAACACCTCGTCGCTGTCTTGCCCCGCCCCGATCTGCTGGTTGATGCTCGACACAAGCAGCGAGAACAACCCGCCCACCTTCCCGCGCACCTTGCCAAGATTTTCCTCTTGCTTCACCAAGGTCTCGTAGTCGTACTCGCCAATCTTCAACTCCTTCAACTTGTCCTCGAGCTTGAGGTCCTTGAGCTGGTGGTTTGCGGCCTGGCCAAAATCGCTGACCGTGGTCTGCGCCGTCTTCTGGAGATCTTCCACGGCGGTCGTCGCACTGCCCCAGAACAGGCCGAGCTGCTTGGAGCCGGAGCCCCACCAGTTGGTTACTGAGGAGATTACGGCGTCCTCAATAGAGGCAGAGGCATCTGCGTTAGCAGGTGCCTCGCTTTCTTCACCCGTCTCAGTAGTCTTCTCAGATACATTTTCAGACTTCTTCTGAAACTTTTGTTCGGCAGCCGGTGCAGCAGTCTTCACATCCTCCACTGTTGGCTTCGCATTGGCCTTAGCTGCTGGCTTGGCCTCCCCTTTTGGCTTGGGCTCCGCTTTAGTTGTTGACTCCCCCTTGGCCTTCGGTTTCAACTCATTCCCCTGGCTCTCCTGCGCAAGCTCGTCCAAAAAATCCAAAATGTCGCCGTCCTGTGGCTCCTGCTCCGCCGCCTCGCGCTTGTCCGCCGGGAGCGAGTCCAAGAAAGTCAACACGTCTTGCTCGTCGGTCGACATTGTCTGATTTCGTTATGCTGATCTGGAGCAGATGTAGACATCGAATGACAGCGGACACGCAGTGTGAGCCCTGGCGGAGCCACTGGCGCGCGAAGGCGAGCCAGTGGCTCCGCCATTTGGTAGATATATATTTCTAAATAATTTGAGCCTGAGAATGTGAGGGCCTATTCAATACGTTTGATATCAAAGCTTATTCAATAAGTTTGTCACCTGACATAACCTCTTCCCAGGCGATCTGACCGAAGACCGGCGGATGCATCTGTCTTTGACTAACTGTTTCTGTCTTTGACTAAGTGACTCTGTCTTTGACTAAGTGACTCTGTCTTTGTCTAAGTGTTTCTGTGTTTCTGTCTTTGACTAGGTGTTTCTGACGCAGTAGAGTTCGACCGTAAGCTACTTCGTCACTGTTACGTGCACTGCTTAACAAGTGGTGCGTGCGTTGGCTCAGCTGGCCAGCACAACGTAGGTGTTGACACTGCACACTGGCAGAGCGGCATTCGACGGCCGAAGACCGGCGGATGCACTATAAAATTCATCATTATCTGTATAGGTATCTAATCGCCCACTGGCAGAGCGTGTTTGAGAATCGCTCACTGGCTTGGCTAGTGCACTGCAAATTGATCCTCCCGCTTGTGTGGGGTATCCTCCTGGCGAGGGGTCGCTTAGGGGTCGGTTTTTCACCATCCGCGGGAGTTAAAAAACTTTAGTCAAAGGAAATCGCTTTCTCCCGGACTTTTGAGAACAATGAATTTTACTTGGGGCCTTAATGATATATATTTATCTCTCTTACGAGAAATCATGTTTTGGAAGTCACGAAACGGTCGCGATTGGCCGGGGATTGCATTTCACGGTCGAACACCGGCGAGTGCATGTGTCTTCGACTTAATGACCCACTGTCTTTGACTTAGTAACAAACTGTGTCTGATCACTGCCACTGACCCAATGCCTCTGACCCAGTGTCTTTTGACCCCGAGCCCTGGATTGTCCCCGATTGTCCACCATCAGTATCCGCCAAAGGTTGCGCCGCATCACACGCATTCGACGGTCGAAGACCAGCGGATGCTTTATTTAATCAAGTACTATGTTTATAAGTATCCAATTATATTTCCCTGGCTTTGCCAGTGGGTCGCCTATCTAATTATAGTTTGCAGTCCCCTGGCTTTCGCCAGTGGGTTTCGTCAGTGGACTGCACTGCACTATTGCCCGCCCTGCAGGACCCAAAATTGTGGGGGCGGGACGATTTCGAACCAGGAGCCCAGCTCGACTCGCAACCTCCGTTTGCAACCTCAGTTTGCAACCACAGGCCCCGAACTCAGCTCCAAGACATGGCTTTTGTAAGTAGAAGCAGCGACTTTCAATGAGATAATTCAGCGGCGGATGCAAATCGTCTTTGGCCTCATTCGAAGGTGGAGGACCGGCAAATGCAAAGTGTTTTTGGCCGTCGTCAGACAGGCAGTGGCGAGCGTTAGCGAGATGCTGCGGTGTTGTCAAGTGTTGTCTAACTCTAATGAAGTGTGCTCTGTGGGGGTCCTGATACAAGTGTCGTCTGATACTGTCTGAGAGATGGCAGTGCACTCTTAGCACGGTGGTGAAGTCAGTGCACTTTYAGCACACTGGTGAAGTCAGTGCACTTTCAGCACACTGGTGAAGTCAGTGCACTTTCAGCACACTGGTGAAGTCAGTGCACTTTCAGCACACTGGTGAAGTCAGTGCACTTTCAGCACACTGGTGAAGCCAGTGTGCGGAAAGTTGCTATCTACAAGCAGGGCACAGCAGCACTCACACATTCAAGCAGGGCACTCATTTCAAGCAGGGCACTGATTTCAAGCAGGGCACTCATGTTATCTCGCAGCACATTGGCTTCGCCAATGCACTGCTCGTGCTCTTTACTAACCCCAGGGCTACTCCGGGATGAACTCCCGCTACTACGACCCGCGCTACAACACGCGCTACGAGAACATGAACCCCAACGGCTACGTCGACGACTTCCGCGAGAACTACCGCTACACCGACAACGACGTCAACCTCTACGCCAACGAGATGCAGAACCGGTACCGCCGCCGCCTGCGGGCCTCGCGCTTCAACCCGTTCCACTTGCGCCGTTCCGAGACCATGCCTGTGGGGCCGGCCTACGAGAACAGGTACGTCCCGCTGAGCTTGCGGACCCCGCTCCACAATCCGTACGAGGAGGAGGTGCCCTTGGACATCAGCAAGCGCGATTACACCAACCTCTTGCAGAACTTCCGGCGATTCGACAAGGACGGCGACGGGGGCATCAACCCCATGGAGTTGCAGACCGTGCTCCGCAACAGCGATGGCACTCCGTTTTCCACGGGCACGGTCGAGCTCATCTACCAGATCTTTGACAAGAGCGAGACCAACAACCTCGGGATCTCCGAGTTCTACTACTTGATGAAGGCGCTTTCCTATTGGAACAAAGTCTTCCGCCGCTTTGACAACGGCAGCTCCGGAACCATCACCTTCACTGAGTACGTGCAGATCTTGCGCTATTTCGGCTACACCTTCACGGTCAAGACCTGTGCGTTTATTTTCAAGAAGTTTGCGCGCTTCAACGAGGCGAGCTACTCGAACAAGCTCGTGTTGAAGTTCGACAAGTTTTTCGAGTCGTTCATCTGCTTGACCCACTTCTTCAACACCTATGGCATCAGCGCCAACCAGGGCGACCTCGACTACTTTTTGATCTCCAACTTCGACCTGTTGGATCTTGGTGGCAACGGCTATGGCGAGGGCTATGGCACTGGGTACGGCGAGGGCTATGGCAGCGGAGGCTACGGATCCGGCATGGCGGCTGGCATGGCACCTGGTGTTGGTTCCGGAATGGGTGCTGGCATGGCTCCCGGCATGGCTCCCGGTGCCGGCTCTGCTGCCTTGAGCAGCGAGGTCGGGCCTGGTGTCGGCGCCGGGCTCGGCAGTCGTGCGGGGACCGGAATGGGCGTTGGCGGCGTTGGCGGCGTTGGAGGTATTGGCGGTGCTGGTGTTGGAGGTGCTGGTGTTGGAGGTGCTGGTGTTGGCGGCGCGACGCTTGGCTCCAACATTGCTCCGGGGGCACTCTGAGCAGCTCAACAGCGTGGCAGTGTCAGAGTGCAGCACACTGGCTTCGCTTCGCCAGTGTGCTGCACCGAGCACTTGGTTTGTGGTATTGTTTTGGGCCGCCGGCATTGCATGAAGCGACAGTGCTTAAGGCCACTGGCAGTGCTCGAGCTAGTGCTGGTGCATGTTTGGCTGTAAAGGAATACTCTACTCCGAGACATCGTCGTTTGATGATTCGCTTTGCTCAGCAGGCTCATGCTGGCAGCGCAGCATCGTGGAAAACTGGCCAACTGCACAGGCTGTCACACTTCCCCTTGCCTTGACAACACACTTCCTGTGATCCTACTAGACCTATCCTTGTGGCCATGGTTTTGGCTTGTGGCCTTATTTTTTTATTTTTTGTTTGATCTACCTGGCCTTTTTCTTCACTTCTTGCTTTGCATTTCTAGCTACATAGCACTCTCCTCTGTTACCCCGAGCCGTGTGTGGTGCCGGTGGGCATGCCTCGTTCTCACTCTATGTTTTCATTCTGTCCAATAAAATCAAAATCTGAAATCCAGCATTGCTAGTACTGCACTGGCACATTGCTAGTAGTGCACTGGCGTAGCCAGGGCGCTACGGTAGCCTCATCATAGTTAGAAGGTAGCTGAATCACCAAAAATCAAGTTCATGTCTTTCAGATATATATCTTTGGCAGTTAGATTTCAAAAAAACTGAAATCTCTCTGTCACTCACGCGTGAGCACTGTTACATATGTGCACTGTTACATATGTGCACTCCCGCCTACATAGACCTAAGCAACGGTATTGGTATAAGTAAATGAGCCACAGACTACTGAAGTCTGGACCCGCGAAAGTAAAAGTCGTTGGCAGCCGTGTGCTGCCTCAAGAACAAGCAATAATTTACAAATAGGGGCGCCTGAGGTCAATCAATGGGCCCAAAGCGGCCTCCCTAGGAGGGGAGAGGGAAGCTGGTAATGATTTCGCCGTTTTTGGACTTTCTCCCACAGCCCGCCAAGATCATGAAGAGAGTCAAACCGTAGTCGCGAACGCTCAGATAGACGGACGAGGCAGCAGGGGCAAGCTCGCTCAACCACGAGGTACGCTGCTTGCTCATCATCTCGCACTCATTGGATTCGTTTTCCTCCCCACTACTGTTCGATGGCAAGTCCCCGCCCCACAACCAGCAGGCGTCTTTTTTGGTGCTGGTCACAATACCGCTGCCCTTCTTGTCCACATGCGCACAGCGCTCTTCCAAGATCATGAACGGGACTCCGAGACAGCGTCTGGGAAACACATGGATCGTGTTGAACCCATCGACAAAGTACTCGAAGTTGACCCAATCGCTCCCCAAACACTTCTTGAGCTCTTCCAAGCGCTTGTCAATGGCGGCCTGTTCGTCAGCGGTACGTTTCTGCTCCGGGGGCGAAGGGATATCTTTCTTAGGGTTGAGGCAGTGCGACTCCAACTGCCTGTCCTGCGCCAACGCAGCGGCCTCCCGACGGTCTCCCTGGATCTCGGCTTCTTCGTTGTCCGAAAACGCCTGCAACCCATTGCCTACCCCGCCAGTGTCGCTTGGCGAATACGACACCCAGCTGTTGATGCTCGAGTCGGACCCAGAGAGCTCGGCAAGCGGTCTGCCAATGACAACATGGTCCTTCTTGGGCACCTGGGAGTAGCAGTCGAGCAACAACTCAAAGCGGCGGCGGTCCTCGTCAGGATCGCGTGTTTCCTGGACCCATATCGAGAGTCTCGTGCGTCTCTCGTGAGCCCATCCGTAGTTCTGGGCCTCGTCGCCAAGGCATTCTAAGATGGAGTCCAAGGCCTTGTCCGCAAGAGCCACACTGGCAAGTGCAATGATTAAAAACAAAAAGAGATTCATGGAGAACAAGAAGAGCTTCTTTTTAGTTTAAAGCGATTTGATGCTGAGAACTGACTGAGAATACCTGCTGCTTTATATAGAGCGTAGATCAAGCCATGGCCAAGCGGGGTCGTTAATTACTCTGCTGCACCGTACATGCGGTGGTCATTTGTTGCTGTGGAGGGAGAGCTCAGAACATGTCAGGGGGAGCTGTAAACATTAAAGAAAGCATATCAAAGCTTTCCGTAAAAACATATTGCTCATCCATGCTTTTTTGTTTTCTTGTAGATATGCTTAATGGTTCCTTTTCTGGGCCCTCTTTTAACACTGGCTCTCAACATGACGCCCAAATATGCACCATGGTCGCCCCAAAACTGGGCAATACATGTGACAGTAGTGCACTATAGCAGTAAACTGGCAAAGCCAGTGGGCTGCAATATATAACATTGAATTTCAGGCTCTGAATCTCAGGCTTTCCGGTGTTGCTCTCCGGTAGTTTAGAGATCAACGGGCTCATTGGAGTCTGTCTGACTCGCTGCTGCGCTAGGAAATGAGATCAACAGGCTCGATGCTCAAGCAGTGCACTGCATATTCGAGACCCCGGAGATATCAATGCCTAATAGTATGTATAGCAGTGCAGTGCCATAGTGCACCGCACATCTCCCTCGACGCTACTTGCTACGCCATACAGCTCACACTCAAGGGCTCAACTCAAGGGCTCAGGCTCAGTGTTTGTCCGGCAACTACAAATGAGAGCATATAAGTGCAGTGCACTGGTGCAGTGCACTGGAAAAGCCAGTGTGCTGCTATATATACTATTAAATTTCAGGCACAGGCCTTAATTTCAGGCTTTAATCTCAGGCTTTGCAGTGGGAGTGAGCTCAACAGGGTCATTTGAGGCTTTGCCAGTGTGCTGCTATACAACACATTAGGCATTCATACTTCCCATGTCGAAGCAGCTCCTTTGCGGCTCCCTTTGCCTTTCCCTACCGCAGTAGCAAGTCGAAGACTACGCAGCAGCTCGTCTTCGGCTCGCTACTGCTTTACTGCGGCCCTATGCTGGGCAATCGGCATGTCCCGTCTCACCTTCGCCACAACATCCAAATCGATCTCCGCAGTAATGATCCCGATCTCGCCAAGCACGTCGCTCGCCTCCGCCACCACAGTCCCCCACGGGTCCACAATGATGCTGTGCCCGTACGAGATGCGCGGGCCTGTGGGAGCATCGTTTCTCACGGGATTGCCCTCGGCATCGTCTTCCACTGAGGTGTCGTGCTGGCCCGCCTGGCCGGGCATCACCACCCAGCTCTGGGTGTCCACTGCTCGGGCCCGGCCCAACAAGTGCCAGTGTGCCGAGCCCGTCTTGACAGTGAACGCAGAGGGGTACGTAAGTATCTGGGCCCCCTTGGCTGCAAGCTCGACTCCCAACTCGGGGAACCGGATATCGTAGCAGATCGCGAGGCCGAGCTTGCCTGCCGGGGTGTCAAACGGCGGGACGATTGCGGTCCCGGGCTCCACCGAGTCGCTTTCCCTGAGGATCGGCCCGTTTGGGATCTCGACATCAAAGAGGTGGATTTTCTGGTAGCTCTGGGTGATCTTGCCCTCCGAGTTGATGTAAAGGAGCAAGTTCTGGACCCGTTTTTTGGCGGCTGCGCCTGACTCTCCGCTTGACTCTCCGCCTGGCCCTCCCTTGGCCCCTGGAGCATGGACGCCCACAACCACATCAAGCTTGGTGCCCCCGCTGTGCAACTCTCTAAGCCGCTGCTGGATCCCCAACACAAACACACTCTTGTCGAGCGGCCTGCAGATCTGGATCGAGTGCTGAGCGTTGCGCGCGAGATAGTCGCTTGCCTCGGGCAAGAAGAGCACCGACGCCCTTGCCTGGACGGCTCGGGTGATGAGCGTGAGCACCTGTTTGAGGTTCGTGCTGAGCGACGACGTCAGCGAGAGTGTTCCGCAGGCAATGAGGGTCATAAAAAAAAGGGGGGTGGGTTAGTTGGTGGTCAGTTGGTGTTGTCTAATGCTGGTGAGGCAAACAATTGACAGTTGTCACGTAATTTCAATTGATTGTTGTCACGTAATTCCGATGATTGTTGTAACCTCAATTTTTTGTTGTCAGCTAATATCAATTGATCGCGGCTTCGTAGATACTGGCAACGCCTTGGTGTGAATGAGGAAGAGAATGCTGGGAACGGGCAAATCTCATGTACGCTTATCGCACGTCAGGCGGACTGAGCTGATACTGTGGAGATGTGGGCCTGAGCTGTGCACAGCTGGAGCGGTACAGCTTTAGCATTCAAGGACATCATTTTGGAGCGTCGTTTTTTTCGAATTTCTTATGGACATTTGAAATTTGTGAGTTTATTACTTTTATGGATGTCTTCTACGTGTTTCTTGGACCTCCCATTTACTGAATGCTTAGCAGTGGGAGATTTATCAAGTGCTCAGATGTGATTCGTAATCGGCTTCCGCAGTGCGCTGGCGAGGCCAGTGTGCTGCGAGTTACTAAGTGGTAGTAAGAGAAGCTCATAAGAAATAAAACAATGCGATTCAGAGCTAACCAAATAAAACCATGCAATTTAGAGCGAAACTCCGCACAAATTGGACGATTTGTGTACAAGTTGTGCGGAGTTTTACAATTCCCGCCCGGAGTAATGCATGGCCGCCCACCGATGCCCGCTGAAAATTGGGCGATGGCAAACAAAATATTTGGCTGAGACACAGCTCGCCATTGAACATCGAAGGGGGTTGTTGAGCATACACAATTAGATATACGCTGCTGTGCTCCAGAGAAGAGTCAGTCTCAAGAAGTCAAGAATATCCACAACCGAAAAACCCGTTCTTCTTAGACCACTACAGAACACTCTTCAGTCCCATAGCATAGTGCATTGCATTGAGCCATCGAGGCGAGCATCACAGTTCCACCATCACGCATTCACATCCACATTCACATCCACATCTATCAACGAAAATCACAATGCCGCATTTCTCGTCCTCCCTGCTTTTGGGCATCCCCCCGGAAATTCTCATCGACATATTCGGTCACCTCGACCTCTACTCGTTGCAAACCCTTGCTCTGCTCAACCCGTACCTCGACGAGCTCATCAACCATGACAGCACCTGGAAAATCCTCTTTCTCAGGCAATTGCACAACGAGCAGAACCAGGAGAGCATCGACCTCTCCATGCTTGCGGGAAAGCGCAAGCAGAGAAAACACTACTCGGGCGACGAGCTCTTCTGCAACAACCAAGTGGTCAGTGCGTTCCCGCTGATCTCCAAGCTGCAGCTCTGGCGGTCCGAGTATCAGCAGCGGTACTCGCTACTCCATCGGATCAGCCACGCAAATGTGCATTTGAGCAACCAGGGCGCGAAACAAAACAAGAAGAAGACCAACAAGACGAGCTTCTTGCTCTCTGCGGTGTACAGAATCCCCGCCGGCTTCCAGCTCAGCACCATAGTGTGCGACTTCGACGCCGACCGCCTCATGTTGTACCTGCCCCATACTCTCCGGGTCTCGTTCACGACTTTGAAGCAGGGCAAACGCCACACCCAGATCAACACGCAGCTCGACCCAAACACCATTGGCGAAGGGCTGCACTTGCAGAGCGTCAGCCGCTTGGCCCGGCGCTTTTTTGTCATTGGCACCTCTCGTGGCGCCCTCTACACCAAGCTGTTCGATTCGCGAGGCGAGAAGAAGTTTGCCCAGCAGGCGGAGGGGTATTTGATCACAGATATACTAGTGAACCCGAGTTCGGCTGCAAATCTGAACGACTCGTTGGACATCATCACGGGCGACGTCCTCGGCAACGTCTATGGCTATAACTACATGAGCCAGAGCGTGCTATTTCAATCCAAGGTTGGCGGGCCTGCCGTGCGGATCGCCAGTGATTTCAAGGGTCAGGTGGTGGTGGAGTCGGTGGGCGGTGTCATGTATGTCGTAAATACCACAGAAGGGGACGGCGATTTTTCCACGGTGCAGCTTAAGCCAGACGAGCCACTCCGTGAAGTCGCTTCTGACGGAGATCCAATATCTAGCAATGCCAACTGGGCAAATTCTGTGAATAGCTCTCCATCTGACGACTCGCCTGCCCAGGTGTCTGCTACGCCGATCAATCAGTTGGTCCTTCTACGTCCTTCCATTGCTATGGATCTCATCAATTCGCACAACGCGCAGTCTCATTTGGAGGTCGACTTTGCGAGTCGGACCATTTTTTATGCCCAAAAAAATGAGGTCCGCAGTGTCTCATTCTCAAACACCAAGCACGGCGTACAGCAGTATGATGCCGCGGAGAACGTGTTGCAGACCAAGCTTGTCACAGGCGGTGACGATTCCAGGCTCGCCGGCAACGACCTGGCTGTCCACATTGCGTTGTTCGACTCGGGAAAAATAGTTGTTCAGTCAGTCGCTCTGGACACGACGCCCTTGGTTGTCACTGTGGTTCCCCGCTTCTACCAAGAGTTGGCAAGCCTGGGCCGGATTTTGGGCCCTCCGATTGTCAGGTTTGACGCTAACAAGCTCTGCATTGTGCTTGCGTCGTACGACGGCTGGGTGGCGGTGCTCAGCTTGTTGAGTGGGAAGATCTTGAAAGTGGTGGAGAACAAGATTCCCAAGATCCTCAACACACATACATTGACCCCAACCGCGATGGAAGTTAGCAAGGTGGTTTCAACGGGCGACGGCGAAGGTGACGACCGTGGCGTGCTGCTCTCAGGTCTTGTTGTCTACGGTTCGTTAGTGCAGTACTTCCAGATCTCCCGCGAGAACTCCATTCTGACCCGCACCTTCAACCACAAAGAGTCCGCCAGCGAACGTCGCGTCAACAAAAACGCCGAGTTGCACAAGGATATCAGAGACGATCTCGGGGAGTACGACTGGGACGAGGAGGAGCAGGCGCAGAGCGGGCGCCGGTTGGACAAGTACAACGGGCAGACCGAGTTGAATGACGACGAGGAGTTGGCCATTGCCTTAAATGAGAGTCGGCAGCTTGGAGAGAGGCAGGAGCGTGTGAATGGGAACGAGGAGGATGAGCTTGCAAAAGCCCTTAGATTATCTCAGGAACATGCGGGGAGCATGGACGCAGCCGACTCGGATTTACGGCGCGCGCTTGAGTTGTCGCAGCTAGAGAGTTTGCCTGAAGTAAAGGGCGAAGCGTCCGGCGATGCCTCTAGAAAAGGGAAGGCGAAGGCCACTGCAACTGATGATTTAAGCGAAGCGGACGAATTGGACGAAGAGATGTTGCTTGCGATGGAGATGTCCAAGCACGACCTTAATGGGTGGGGCTCCAAAAGCGGGTTTGACAATGGCCAGGCTGGTGGTTCGGCGTTGTTGAAGCAAAGCAGCGTGGCAGAAGGCGCACCAAACTCTAATTGGGAGGGCCATGAGGCTGGCGTTTATGATGAAGTTAGCGACTCCGAATCTCTCCTGAGAGTGTTGGAGCTTTCGAAGCAGCAGACGACGGAGGACGCGGAGTTGCAGCGGATTCTTGAGATGTCGATGATCGATCAGTAATGTTGTTGGGAAGCAGTACCGAAAATTAGTACTCGGGCGTTTTTTAACGACCTCGCAATTTCTCTTGGTGGTCCTCCTACTTATTATGTATCATAATTCACTCGATAGACAATTCTGAACTTGTTTGGAAAAAGTACACTATGTATGAGGGAATTCGATCTTGACGCTTAAAGAGGAGCTGCTGTGCTTTGTTTCAACGCACTGCTTTCGCCAAGGCACTGCTTGATCTCCTCGGCCCTAGGATCTAAGCCAAACAACTTGCCGTACACACTCCACCAAGTGACTAATTTTGGGAATCGTTCGGCAGTGAAGGGCTGTAATAGTTCGTTGGTGGCACACGGGTGCACGAAGAGCCACGACTGGGTCGGCCGCACCACAGGGTGGGCCAACGTGACGTCAGCTACTTCCACTGTGCCAGCCCAGCCGAGTATCTTCATGACAGTTTCGATGTCCCAAGTGTACTTTGTGATTTCGCCCTCGTCGGTGTTTTCTACCTGTGAGAGTCTGAAATATATACAGGGGCTGGAATATGAGGAGTGGTAGGTTATGAGGATCTCGAGGAAGTGCCTGCCATGAGGATCTCGAGGAAGTGCCTGCCTTGGCCGAGTCTCGGGCTGCACCGCAGCCCTCGGGTTCCTCACCGGACTCCTTATGGTAAGATGTGGCTGTAGCAGACTGTGAAATGTAGACAGGGCAGGCGTAGATTGTAGATATTCATCATCATCATCTATGTTGATGAAGCTTGAGCCATGCTCTTCTTCGCCCAGGCTTCGGCCATCGCCCCTCATGTTGATTGTATTGGACAAGAGCCCCAACTGAGACTCAAACTCGCTTTTATTCATACTCTGAGACACCCCTCAAACCCAGAAATGTCTGGAGCTGTGCGGAAAGCAGCAGTCTTGTGGGATAGTGTAGCGTGTCGCCTTTTAGTGCCTCCAGTGAGGCACACTAGGACCAACAATCAACAGTAACAAGCAGCAGTAAGTCTAGGTTGAACAAACCACCGTTGCGCTTAATGTATCAAAATCCCACTTTCGGCAACACTGATATAAACTTTGGTTCCTGGCAACAAAACTCTGCTCCTTCCTCGAAAACTCTGCCATGCTCATCTCCATTAGTTCCCCTGGCTCAATCTTTTGTATACCAGTTTGACGGGTCCTTCAATTTTTCCACAGTCTTCCATGAAGAGATTCGAAGAAGCCAGGAACGAGAAACATAGACTCCAGTATATCTTACTCACCCACCACCCTGAATAACCCCGTCTAACAATGCCCGCTCCGCAATTACCAGGCCAGGAGAAGCCAAAGACCTCGGCGGCTTCAAAGCTTGATCCGGAGCTCCCACCGCAGCTCAAACCGTCGGAGAACGCAGACTCTGTGCTCGAGGAGTTGAACAAGCTTCCATTTTTTATGACGAAATATGACGACCAGGGAGGCGAGAACGACACCCTTGAGGCGCTCAAGGCCTTAGCATACGAGGGAGAACCCGATGAGGTGGCCACCAATTTCAAGAACCAGGGCAACGATGCGTTCAAGGGCAAAGCGTATAAGGCGGCCATTGAGTTCTACACCAAGGCTCTCGATGTGAAGGCCGGGATTCCAGATTTGGACTGCAAACTCTATTTGAACAGGGCCCAGAGCAATTTGCTTCTCAAGAACTACCGCCGCTGCATCAACGATTGCCAGAAGGCGTTGGAGTTGGAGCCAAAGCTGTTGAAGGCCTACTACAAGATCGGCAAGGCGTTGCTCAAGTTGGACAAATTGGACGACGCCAAGCAGGCGGTGGAGTTTGGGATCCAGATTGATAAGGAGAGTTCCGGTGATCTCCGGGCGTTGCTCAGTGAAATCCAGCAGAGACAGAACTTTCTCGAGAGCCTTGAGACAAAGAGACAGCAGCAGAAGGAAGTCAAAGCCAATATGTTGACCACAGCCATCGAGGCTCGTGGTCTTACGTTTGTGAGCAGTAAATATGGACAGGAGGAGCTGAAACCCGAGTTAGAGAACCCGGACGATATCGAGTCCCAGCTTCTCTTTGGAGTTTCCGTGTTGTTCCCAACAATCGAGTATGCCACTTTTGTGATGCAGGTGGGTGAGCTTCTGACGATTGGTGATATTGTGAACACGGTTTTCAGCGCCGAGCCGATCAAGGAGCACACTGCCGCGACCACCCAGGTGTTTATGGAGACCGGTACTGGGGGATTGGTGCAGGCGGGCAAGAACAAGACGCTCAATGAGTTGTTGACGTTGCAGCTGCCTGTGGTTCCTGTTATTGATAACATGGTGCGGGTTTACTTTGTGGAGAAAGGTAAAGCGAAGGAGTGGTTGGCGAAGTGGGATAAGCAGAAGGTGTTGGCGGGGAGAAAGTAAGCAGAAGACCTGGCGAGCGGGTTCAGCACTGGCGAGCAAAGCGAGAGTCACACTTGAGAGCACATGCACTGGCGAGCAGAGCGAGACAGTGGTGAAAATTACGAGAGTCACAGTTGTGAGAACACGCACTGTCTTGCTTTGCTCGCCCTTTGCTGAATTCGTTCCTTATGCACCACCTCGTGTCCGCTGCGTAGCAGCCAAAGACATGGCGATTGGGCGGAATACTCATCGTTTTAAGACATCTCGCGGAGCCGCTAGCACGACAGACTACTCAGCACTGGCAAGTAAAGTATAGAGTCGCTTTGCTCGCCAGTGGTAAAGAGCCACAGTTGAGAGCACATGCACTGTCTCGCTCTGCTTGCCCTTGCTGAGTTAAACCATCAAGAGTTTCCTGAGTTTCATTTTTGTGCTGCGGCAGGTACATTTATCATTGCCAGTGCACAGTGTTGCAGGTTGTTCTCATGGCCCGCCGTTTCTGATTCAGTTGCTGACCATCATCTGCTGAGTGGGCTATCGTTGATGGCATCATTGACTGAGTCCCTTGGTAAAAGTGGGCCGAGCTCCCAACGGCGGCTCATCAACATGAGCGAAAGCTTGTTCATGTTGACTGGGGAATAGCACTTGCCGTTGCACGTTTTTCAAACTACATATTCATAGAGAGAGGCTCGGCAGCTTTTAATCACAGATTGATTTCTTTTGACGATGTACAGTAGCAGTGGGCCACGTAAGTCTATACAGTAGCAGCGTGCCACGTAAGTCTATATCTATTAGTTATTAGCTTTCCCATCAGTTATTAGCAACGCCCAATAGTTGTACGCATTGCCAGTGACTAGTGAGCCACCGCAGCATCCTGCTTCGCAGTCTGCTGCTCGGTCCGGCACTAGCTACGCGCTAACCACACTGGTGTATGCAAAGTGCAAAAATTTGAAACCAGGTAGACAAGTATTCTGGGAGGTTGAAGATTGTCTAACTGGGCGCAATAAAACTTTGGTATAGTGTGTTCGGACGATATAATTCGGCTGTGTTGGCTGTGCTATTTTGGGATGGCCTCCTCACTTGGGCTATGCATTACATTGCAGTGCAATCTGGTCGATCTCAAAGCCACTGGTCTGAGTAGCAAAGACAAAGCGCGAAGAGCATTCATTGTTGGTCGCTACCTATCTCAGTGCTTGTGCATGGATGAGACTTTTGCTTGTGCATGGATGAGACTGCGATGCAGTGGTGGCTAGAGTCCTAAGATAGAGCAAATGCTATGAATGTTTGTGAAAGGCCGGACGGGGCACGCGAGAGCAACCACCGTCAAAAAAGGAGGGTGTCAGTTTCTTTAGGCGGCTGCAAATTTTCAAAACTGAGAACTCGTAATCTTGAAAAGCTGTTTTTTTGGGGTTTTTCAGAAAACAACTTGGCCAGGATGAGGCAGCCGATAATTCCTTATTCTGCAAGCAGAGCGCTTAAAGAGGATAGCGGCCACGACGGGGCAGTAGAGTGGAAAACCCCGAAACTTCGGGGTGTGAAATAAACCAGCAAAAAATAGAATAAAAAACCAAGAGCTTCTGGGTGAGGCCCCGTTGCTTTGCTTTTGAGGCCTTTGAGTGAGGCCCCGTTGCTTGTCTCGGTTTGCAAGCGGTTTGCTACATGACGTAGAGCGCTGCACGATCTGAGATTGCAGTTCATGCGGAAAAACAAAAACCGCAAAAAAAGACCCCAGCACAGTACTGTTACACTCTTGCCACACCTCGCACCGCACGCCAGCAACAGCCACCAATCCTGCCAGCAGCCCACGCAGTCCCACAAAACAACCACGGCTCTTTCTAACTATGGGCAAGGAAACTCGGATCGTGATCCTTCTTGTGATCGACACCGTGTTCTGCCTCATCGAGGCGATCACGGGCTACACCGTCCACTCGCTTGCGCTCGTCGCAGACTCGTTCCACATGCTCAACGACATCTTCTCGCTTGTCGTGGCGCTCTGGGCCGTCAGGGTTGCCAAGAACCGCGACGCGGACTCCAAGTACACCTACGGCTGGCAGCGGGCCGAGATTCTCGGCGCCCTCATCAACGCGGTGTTCCTCCTTGCGCTCTGCCTCTCGATCTTCATTGAGGCCGTGCAGCGGTTCGTGACCCCCGAGGTCATCACAAACCCGCAGTTGATCATGTGGGTCGGGATCGCCGGTCTTGTCTCCAACTTCGTGGGCCTCTTTTTGTTCCACGAGCACGGCCACGGCCACAGCCACGGGATTGACCTTGAGGCCGCAGACACCAATGAAGCTGAGCACGGCCACTCCCACGGCGACTCCGAGCCTACGGAGATCGAGCCGCTTCTCCCAGAAGCCTACCTCGCCTCCCAGGAACAGGGCCACAAGCACTCGCACGGAAAGTCGGCCAAGAGTCTTAACATGGAGGGTGTGTTCCTCCACGTTTTGGGAGACGCGCTCGGCAACGTCGGGGTCATTGTGACTGCTCTTTTGATCTGGAAGACCGACTACTCGTGGAAGTACTACTTCGACCCGGCGGTTTCCGTGCTCATCACCGCGATCATCTTCTCGACTGCCTTGCCCCTCTGCAAGACCGCGTCCAAGATTCTTTTGCAGGCGACGCCGTCGACGATTGATGCCGACAGAGTGCAGGAGCTGATTCTTGCGTTGCCGGGCGTGATGTCGGTGCACGATTTCCACATCTGGAACCTCACCGAGAAGATTTCCATTGCCTCGTTGCACGCCGAGATCAACGTCAAGCCGGAGAACTTCAACCAGGTTGTGTCGACCATCCGCAACTGTGTGTTTGCTCACGGGATCCAGTCGGTGACCGTGCAGCCGGAGTTTTGTGCTGTGTCGCCCTCGAGCACCAGCCAGAAGAGTGCCGATAATACTTACATCTCGAAGAACTGCTCGCAGGTCATGTTGGCGCCTAACTAGCAATCCCGAGGCAATTCCGAGGCAATGCAATGATTGCATTGTGTTAGTCAGCAACCGCGAGGGCAAGCAGCCAGTGACTTCCAGCGCCGGCCAGTCGTTACTCAGCCACTGAAAGTAGTCAGTGTTGATTCTGGCACACTCCATTGTCTTTTCCGCGCTGTGCCCACGCTGTGCCCCGTGCTTCATATAGGGCAGTGCTTTACACTGAGCCGCTTAGGCACGGCTTAGGAAATCGCTCATTGCAGCACATTGACTTTGCTATGTCGTTTCTAGCTTGCCGCACCGATCCACTTTTTCCTCCCACCACATCAGCCCACTCCCCTTCAACTACACCCCCTCTATATACTATCTTTTACACTGATTTTCGCCGCAATCTATCTTTAATTTCTTTTCTGTTGTATTAGAGAGCATCTAATATAGCCCGTCGCTTTACCTTGGCTGCTTGGTACCACTGGCGGTTACCTTGGACCGGGTTACCCTCAGCCACAGTGGCCATCCGCAATGGCCATGGGGTGAAGACAACTGCTCTGCAATGCCACGCTTTTAATAGCACTCCCATTTGGAATATCATTGCAACAGATAAATACCATTGCCAGTAAAATACTGGCTGAATTTCAGTAAATCTGCGCCATCTCCTGAGCGTGGGCAATGCTCTTCTTCTTTTATTGTTACCTCCCTCTGCATGATTGTACATCGCTATGCGTCTCACTCTGACTCACTGAAAATTTCGGCCATCGCCATCCATCACCATCAACATCACACAACTCCAGCACAATGCCAAAGGTCTATGTTGTTGACGTCGACAGCGGCAATCTTCAGTCGTTGCAGAATGCGTTGGAGCACCTTGGATTTGAGGTCGTCTATATAACAAATGGGTCCCAGACGGATCTCTTTGAGAAGGCAGAGCTTTTGGTCTTGCCAGGTGTTGGCAATTATGGCCACTTTGTGAAGCAATTGGAGCGCCGCCAGTTCAGAGAGCCAGTTCTTAAGTACATTGCTTCGGGAAAGCCGTTGTTTGGAATCTGTGTGGGTCTTCAGGCGTTGTGCAAGGGCTCTGCAGAGGACAATTACGCCTCCCAGGGTTTGAATGTGTTTGAAGGAGTTGAGCTCAAGAAGTTTGACAGCAGCAACAAGTCGGTGCCGCAGATCGGCTGGAACACCTGTGAAGGATCGTTGTTTGGCATTGGCTCAAACCGGTACTACTTTGTCCACTCCTATGGGGGAATTGTGACGGACAGCGAGATCAAGAGACTCGAGTCCGAAGGATACAAGTTGTCGATTTCACAGTACGGCGACGAGAAGTTTATTGCCGCGATGCAGAAGGACAATGTGTTTGCCACGCAGTTCCACCCGGAGAAGTCTGGGTTGGCGGGCATTGAGTTGATTGGCAACTTCTTGCACCAGAGAGCTGTGCCGCACAACGTCCAGGCGGTCACGGGAGGCAAATCTATTAACGGACTCAGTTACCGTGTCATTGCGTGCCTTGATGTCAGAAACAACGACCAGGGTGATTTGG
Source organism: Saccharomycopsis fodiens (assembly GCA_002564235.1). Classification (NCBI taxonomy): domain Eukaryota; kingdom Fungi; phylum Ascomycota; class Saccharomycetes; order Ascoideales; family Saccharomycopsidaceae; genus Saccharomycopsis; species Saccharomycopsis fodiens. The sequence continues at coordinate 1,738,197 of JNFV01000004.1, forward strand.
TTGTTACCAAGGGCGATCAGTACGATGTGAGAGAGAAGACGAGCTCGGAAGTGAGAAACCTTGGTAAACCAGTGTCGATGGCTCAGAAGTACTACCAGGACGGTGCCGACGAGGTGACGTTCTTGAACATTACCTCTTTCAGAGACTGTCCTCTTGAGGACTTGCCGATGCTCGAAGTGTTGAAGGAGGCCAGCAAGACTGTGTTTGTGCCCTTGACTGTTGGTGGGGGCATCAAGGACTTCACGAACCCAGACGGGACTGTCGTCAACTCTTTGGAGGTTGCTGCCAAATACTTCAAGTCTGGTGCCGACAAGGTGAGCATTGGGTCGGATGCCGTTTATAGTGCTGAGAAGTACGTCGCCAATGGGAACAAACCAAGCGGAGACACGCCTATTGAGCTTATCTCTGGTAGTTACGGAGTGCAAGCAGTCGTGATTTCTGTGGACCCTAAACGAGTTTATGTCACTGAGCCGGTGCCATTCAAAACGTTTAAAACCAAGTATCCGGGACCAAATGGCGAGACCGATGTATATTACGCCGTCAGTGTGAAGGGCGGTAGAGAGTTTTCTACGAAGATTGGAGCCTACGAGTTGGTGACCATCTGTGAGCAGTTGGGCGCTGGTGAGATTCTCTTGAATTGCATTGACAAGGACGGCAGCAACTCCGGGTTTGACTTGGAGCTTGTGCAGTTTATTAAGGACAGCGTCAAAATCCCAGTGATTGCGTCTTCTGGCGCCGGAAAACCAGAGCACTTTTACGAGGTGTTCTCAGAAACCGGTGTGGACGCTGCCTTGGGCGCCGGGATTTTTCACAGGAATGAGTACACTGTGAGCCAAGTGAAGCAGTGTCTCAGTGAGAAGGGGTTGGTTGTGAGAAATTGAGCAGCATTGACTGGCTAACCAGGAAGTGGCCGTTTGACAGTTCGAGCGGTTTTCCGATGCCTTGACTATTACACTGCTTTCTTGGGAAAGCGTTGGAACCTTATAGATTAGTACGTAGATCGAATGAATGGTTTATTCTCGAGTGGGAGGTACTTTGGTTGATACATGTGTTCGTGACCAATTGCAACGCATAAAAACTCTTTGGAAGATGCCTAGTTTACGAGATATTGTCTAAAATTGGTTCTTTTGACAAGCAACTTTGAACTTCAGGTGTCTAACTCTTGATTCATGGAAGGTCCAAATGAGTATATCGTGGACTTGCAGTGCTCAAGGTAGTTAACTAGCGCCACTATTGAGAAAATCAGAACTTTTCTTTTGTAGAGAGAGGAAGTAAAAGTCAAACTTTGGTCGAGCTACGAAGCTGTGTTTTGAGCTTGTCAGGCAGTTATCTAAAGAAGTGCTTGAGTTGAGGCTTTACCACACAGAAAAAAAAAAAAAATTTAGTTACAGCTATCACTAAATGAGTTTGAAGCAAGCAAATTTGTAACGCAAAAATAGTTGGAAGTACCTGTGTTTTGTTTTCAGAATCAATGGCCCCTCTGCAGAGCTGTGCAATTGCATTAGTGCACATGCATGAAGTAATGAAGGAAGGCCCTCTAGGGCGGAGCGCACTCTTGTAATGTCCATTTCACAATCATGCACCAAAGACTTTCTTGCCTTTAATTGCATATTTTTCATAAAAGAGTTCACTGATTTATTTGCAACCTTTTCGGGTATCTGAAGTATTGTGTCACATATTTTCGTGTGCCAACACTGCTGTGTGCCTAGCCAATTTTCCTATCAAAAACGGGCATTGCAACTTTTCCCTCCTTCACGAATTCATATACAAAAAGAACCTCAAATTTCTGATTTATCTTTTCTTCTCTATTAATTTATTATGGTCATTCACGCTCGAGAATTTCTTTACGAGACTTTCCCAAGAATCAAGGGCTCTACGGTCTTTGCGCTTTTAGACTGGTATGAAACGATAGAGATATATTTCAGACAGTACAATATTACTGATGAGCGCCGAGTGGAGTTGATCAATCTCCGCTTAATGGAACAAAACAGTAAAACCGCCAGAGCTCATATTATTTATTGGGAAGACATGAAAGACCTTGGGTTAGAAGGATTGCCATATGCCGAAGAGTATATTCTTGAACTTCTACTTAGAGAGGGACACATCTCTGAACTTCAGTCTTTAGCAACTAGCGCTTTCTCAGCGGCCTTCGGCGACTACTATTCTAACACAGAAGCCTGCAACATGCTTCTTGAGCTTGCCAACCGCTTAAGTCAGATAGGGAAGCTTTATAGGGTGAGGTCTGATTATTGGAATCGCAGCCAATGGAGACATGACCTAGTTGAAACATTATGTCAGTTGGGAAACATCCACAATTCTCAGACGAAGAAGTACCTTGTCAAACACTTAACGTATGACGAACATTTTCCTGAAGGTTTTGAGGCGGCACACAAAATAGCAAAAAAAAGAGTTATCCCTGATTCTGTTTACAGAGAGGAACTTGAACGTATATGCCACAAGCTACAGAAGCTCACCAACTCAATCATGACCCAGACATTGCTTTTACACGAAGCGCCTATGTGTCGTGATGATGGAAGTGAAACCCTGACTGAGACTAGCGCGGTAGACAGTACCGACAGTCTTGAGTCGGATTACGACTTGGTCTGATACAATTGCTCACTGGCACGTGGCAAAACGGTAGTGCTAGTCTGTGACTGTCATTTGAACGCTAAAGTCTTCTTTCATTAGAAGCACTGTCTTCGATGCTTGTTTGAGAAAGTTGAACTCTCCATGAAAGCCTTTTGATATTTTATACTAAGAATGTACACACTCAGTGGTACAAAATGTAGCGTGATCTTTTTCCTATACACGATGAAGGTTCCAATTACCCCATCACCGCCTCTTAGAAGGATTACGAAGTACTAGAAAAAAATCTAGTACATTTCTATTTTTGCAACACAATCATCTCCCGAATTTTGTTTTATCGTTACTTTTCAACAAAATGATACTGGGGTCGGATATTGAGCTGTGCAAGCACTTCTTTCCTCAACTACGAGACAAGAGTTTCATTTCTCATTTGGACTGGTACGAGGAAGTAGAAGTATTTTTTGATGAATACATGAAAAACGAGTCAAATGAAAAGAAGGTGAATTTGGTGGCGTCGTGCTTGCGTCTCCTTGGAACAGCCGAAGCTCATGATTACGTCTGGTCAACGCCACTTAACTCCACTACAGCACTTCAATACGCGAAAAACTATTTAATCCGCATAATTGTTGAAGGCAAGAAGCTTGAAGAGTTCCAAAGATTGCTTCGAGTCGTTGAGGCAATTCAGTGGACTCGTTGCCCACAACAGAATGACGTGTGCAAACTGCTTTTAATATATGTGAAAGCGTTCGCTCGAATGCAATACATTCTCAACGGGCCCACACACGAACAGAAATTGTGGGCTTACTTCCATCCAAAGGCGGCCAAGCAGTTGATAAGATATCAAAAAACGCTGAGAAGAGTTATCAGCCTCTATCTTGATTGTCCACATCAGCTTGCGGCAAAGAAACAAAGGGCCGAAGCTCACTTGGAGTCGTATAGCGATTGTGAGTTGGATGTGGTTTTTCATAAGTTGGTAGAGTTTGCCAAAGCCATTGCAAAGCAGAGCAGGGACTACTTACAAGAAGTGACACCTAGAAACGATATAAACAATAATATACCAGGTTCTTGAAAAATTTCTTGCTGTTTGATAGAGCTTCGAGTGACTTTCACAATGCGTCTCTGCACGCTACCCACTCTAATTGTTGAAAATACACACGAAAGTACTAAAAGCGTAGTTGAGAGAGGATAGTCAGGCACCTTATGTTGGGAAATACCACACAATGTGGGCGTGAGTAGATTTTGATACAATGGAGACAAAGTTTCTTTACCGAGCGTAGAGCGCTAGCCATATTTCTTTACATTCATTCCTTACTTCGGGTCATGGATATCTCCAGCCCTTGCTTGCAAAACAAAAAAACTTTTTCTTTGTTTTAGCAATACTTGAAACAAGATATTCTGGTCCTCTCGATGCTGATGCTGCACCTAAAATTAGAGCTTTTCCCAAAACTCAATAACCTCAGCTTGTATGATTTGGAGCTGTGGTACTATCGTGTGATGATATTCTTTGATCTGGCAGACAAGGAACCTTCTGAGGCAGCGTCGTACAGCTTTGTAAAATCATACTTGTTAAGCTTGGATGATCCTTCAGGTGCGTACATTGCTGCACTGTCTCCTGGAGAGATTTACCACCCAGATAAAGATACTGTGAAGCAACCTTTCCGGTTGCTCATAGATGATTTTGTGAAGCACCAGCTCATCGAGGAAGGAAAGATTTTGGAACTCAAACCTCTAATAAGGCAAATTGGGAAAGAATTCGAAGCACCGCTGACTCCGCTTGAAAAATTGTGCCAGATGCTTTTGAAGTTGAGCAGAATCATCAACTTCGTTGAGCTTGTCTACGAAGAGGATTTCGAATGCCAGTTCACAGAACGCTGGGGGACAGATTATGACAAAGCAGATATCCCGTTGCGCGGGATAATTAGAACAATAAGATTCATAAAACTCAAAACCGTTGTTCCGAGTAAGTATCTCACGGGCTTGTGCAATGAGCATATGGACATCAAGCACACTGAGGCATGGCGGTGGTTGGAGAAGAACGGTGTGACACAGATGAAAACCATTTTCCTCAACTTGATTATGCTTACGCGGGCTCTCATAGCGCAAACAGTAATAATGGAAACATTTTCTGAGCTAAGTCTTGCCACTGAGCTTAGTTCGCCGAGTCTTCTGGATGTGGTGGCCGGAAGCGGCTTGGAAGCTAAGATAGACCCCTGGACCAAGGCGCTGAAGGCTGAGGCACCAAAGGCCGACACTACAGACTTGCCACCGGAGGGAAATCCGTTTATTGAAGACCCATTCGAGGAGAGCGAGCAGAGCTCATTCGAGTCAGATTACAAACTAATGCGGTGGGGCCATTCCAAAACTCATAAGCGCGCTTGATGTAGAAGACGCTTAGTCAGCGGGGGTTGGCCTCGGGCGGGTAACGCGTGATCTCGGGGCATCGTCCAAGAAGGACGACCGGGGGAGTCAATGCAAAGATTAGTTCACTAGCAAATATCCACCTGTAGTGCACCTTCGCACAAAGGCAGTGCGAGCCCAGTAGTGGAAGCGCTGCTTCTTACCAGCACTGAGTGCCCGACTTCGCGCTCAGCTTGTATAGTAACTTCTGCTGAGACTCCTGCCAATTCCTGACGTCACCCTCGGCTGGGCGGGTGAAGCCCGTGGTCGGCAGCGCAGCCAGAAACACCCGGGCGGCCAGGCGGCAGCGCGTGGAGACCCTAGGCGGAGCGAGGTGTGTGCACGCAAAATTTGGCATGCGGGCGTGTGGGGGAACGGAAATGTCATGTGCGATAAAGCATATGCGGTAGTGGGGGATTAGAGGTTTGACTAAGGCGGGGCAGGGCCACTCTAAAAGATACTGGCTACAAGACACTGGCTAACCAGTTGATTCTTTTGTATTAATTGCAATATTTGCCGTTGGGCTCGTGGAAAAGAAACATTTGTAGAGCAGAAAAGCAACGCCTAATGACATGCAAGTGAGTCATGTGCGACTCATGCGCTGTCAATCGGTCCGCTGGCCGTTCTGCAACAAGACCCTACACAACAAGCCAGTGTGGCAGGCAACCTCGTAGCAGGCTACCTCAAATAGCAAGTTCGAGATTTTTCGGCGATTTGCCTGTCACACGACACAGATTCCCTCGGCTTTTTATTTTTTACCAGGGGTGACGGTTAACTGCGTCGGGGCCCAACCATGTTGTTTTTCGGCTGGGCTTCCTTGAATCAAGCCCGGGGCCCAAAGTTCCGGGCGGCTGCAACCGAAAACCTGGGGTAGCCGCATACGCCAGCTATAAAGGGCCCACGCGCACATGAAAGTATAAAGCCAGAGAGTTTGCCAAAAACAACGCTGGCAAATATCACCGATCTTGCACACGAAAAGCATCTAGAAGTCGTCTAGCGCAAAACAATCGTCACACACCACGATCTTTGAAATCTCCCAATAATGGCCAAGAGCAAAAACCCGATTGTCCACTTGGTCGCCGGCGGCAGCGCGGGGCTCATGGAGGCGCTCTGCTGCCACCCGCTTGACACCATCAAGGTCCGGATGCAGCTCTACAAGCGGGTTGCCAATGCCACCGTCAAGCCCCCGGGGTTTGTGCAGACCGGGCTCAACATTGCCCGCAAGGAGGGCGTGCTTTCGCTTTACAAGGGGTTGGGGGCGGTGTGCATCGGGATCGTGCCTAAGATGGCGATCCGGTTCACGTCTTTTGAATACTACAAGACCCTCTTCACGCCGGGCGCCAACGGAAACATCAGCACCGGTGCGGTGTTTGTCTCTGGGTTGGCCGCCGGTGTCACGGAGGCCGTTGCGGTGGTGAACCCAATGGAGGTGGTGAAGATCCGCATGCAGGCGCAGAGCAACTCGATGAGAGACCCGCACGTGTTGCCCAAGTACAGAAACGCGGTGCAGGCCGGGTACTTGATCATCAAGGAGGAGGGCTTTTCCACGCTCTACCGCGGGGTCTCGTTGACGGCGCTTCGCCAGGCCACCAACCAGGGTGTCAACTTCACGGTCTACTCGAAGCTCCGCGTCAAGTTGCAGGAGTACCACAACTCGGAGACCGTTCCGGGCTGGCAGACGTCCACCATTGGGTTGATTTCCGGAGGCTTGGGCCCGTTGTGTAACGCGCCAATCGACGTGATCAAGACGCGGTTGCAGAAGGAGCGCAGCGGTGCCCCGGAGTCTGCCGCCAAGCGGATCGTCAGAATCGGCACCCGCTTGATCCAGGAGGAGGGCGTGCGCGCTTTCTACAAGGGAGTCACTCCGCGGATCATGCGTGTTGCTCCGGGGCAGGCCGTGACGTTTGCGGTGTACGAGTATGTGCAGGAGATGTTGTTCCAGGCGCCGTACATTGGGGAGAAGTTGAGAGGATAACTCGGCGAGCGAAAGCGAGCCGAGTTATCCTGTTGCGGGCTGTTGCGGGCTGTTTCGGGCTGTTGCGAGCTGTTGCGAGCTGCCACCAGTGGCTGTCGGCAAAAACAAATGACCCATGGCTCTCCCAATTGCCCATGACTCTCGGCTCTCGGCTCACGCATGATGGCATCTCTCTTCCAAAACAAGTCGTGAGCTGCCACCGGTTGCTGCAAAATCGGCCATCCTAGCGACAAGGTTGTACTTGCCTGCTAAATTTGCGGTCGTATGTACCATAGAGGATTACATAAACATCTGCTGTTTGCAACCGCTAAAATCCATTAATATTCCCCTGCAAGTCGTAGTGCCCCGTCGCCACTCGCGGTATGCAAGTCGTTACCCGTCTTCGAGATGCCGCACGGGGCGCATTCCTGAGGCCCTGGACCATCGGCTATAAAGAAGATGGAATTCAAATAATTTGTAGATGCATTATATTTCACCGGAATAGTAATTGAGTGACTTTGTGTGACTGGATATTCTCTTACGCCCTTGGAGTTTTTTCACTTGACCTTTCCACTTGACTACTGATCACTGACATACAGCTGCAGCGAGGAAGCGCGGCAGGAATATTAATTGAAACGAAAAAGCACTAGACATCAAGACCTGTCATTTGTCGGTTTTTCTACAACACCTTTTTGACCTTGTGAAATAATATTTTTGGGAAGCCACACACTTTCACGAAACAGCACACTTGCTGCCCGCTCCAACATGCAGCTCCTCTACGGCATAACCCTCATGGCAGTGCTCACTGCGGCGTCACCGATTCCAAGACATAGCGCTAACGATGAGAGCAGTCAGGAGAGCCGCGAGAAGCGCGATGCTTCACCGCTCAATTTCGGAGGGATTGCAAACGCATTGAAAGGTGTCAACTGGAAGCACGTGGGCATTGGGGCCGCTGCCGGCGGCGGTGCCATTGCCGGCTGGAACTATTTCCATAAAAGCAAGACTACGGCCGCAGCCGCCGTGGCTGCCACCCCAATTGCGGCAGCGGCAGCAGCTCCTGTTGCCGCCACCGATGCAGCTCAGCCAACAATCACCGACATCGTCTATGCTTCCAGTGCTGCCCCAATGCAGACCATTTACGAGACAGCGCCGGGGACCTTTATAGCCACAGGGTTGACCACCGTACAAGCGCAATCAGTGCAGCCGGTGGTGACACAGGCTCCGCAAGCACAGGCAAACCCCGAGCCTCAGACATTGTTGACCACTGTACAGACTACAGTGACTGGCTAGCGGGGTACAGAACTCTGCTTGTCTGTCTGGCCCTGTACATACTTTACTTACTGCAAAAATCCGCTTCACCTATCCAATACCAATCATTTTGTTGAAAGTCTTTAGCAGTGAGTCTCCGTGTAATGTAGTATGAAGTGCATTTATAGGCGCGTGTGATACTGATGTACATCGAAGAAAGTGTGTAGCAAAAGGAAACCAGGGCAGTCCTTGGACCATTCACTTGGAAAGAAACCCATGGCAAATCTTAGACCATCCGCTCGGCTAGTCCAAAGTAGTACAATGGCGCCACTAAAGCGAGTCAATTGGTATATGGCGATTAGTATATGGCAACTAGTATATGGCAACTAGTATATGGCAACTAGTATATGGCAACTAGTATATGGCAACTAGTATATGGCAACTAGTATATGGCAACTAGTATATAGCAATGACTTGGTCGATGTAGGGAGACGCTGCTGGGCACTGCTAGCAAACAACGGTCGCTAGGACGGTGCTGATAGACAACTTGAGTAAACCGCAGCGTCTCGCTGACGCTCGCCACTGCTACTTGTAGGGGGTCGCAGCACATTGGCTTCGCCAATGCACTGCTTTGCACTGATGCTAAAGCAAGTCGTCGCCAAAAAAGTTTGCCTCCTCATTCCCGCCCCGGCTCTGCTCCAATGACAACTTCGCCGCCAACACTCTATCCTCCGCCCGCGTGCTCCCCACCATATTCCCCTGCTCACTCATCATCTTGCGCAAGCTCTCGATGTACTGTGCCAGGTTCACTATCTGATCACCACCAATCACCACCCTGATACCGGTGCCCGCATACTTCTCATTGAGTATGTTCACCATGCGGCTTTCTTGGTACGTGACCCCGCCGTTGAAGTACACAATGACGTCCCGCGGTTTGTCAGTCTCGGTCTCCAACAGGGCAAACTCGAGCTTGCTATTGAACAACGCCTGGAGCACGTACAACAACCGCGGGCGGTGCTGCATGTAAACGCTGTTGTTGCCCGGGTCCTCGTAGTCGATCAGCTGTAAGTTTGCCAGCTGGGGGTTCTGGTTGCCCAATTTTTTCAAGTTCAGGATCAAGTTCAGCGACTTTGCGGGGGTGAACACCAGCGGGTTCGTTCGCTTGCTCTGCCCACAGTACTTCAAGAAAAACGTGACAAACTCGAGCTCGCCAATGCTGGTGGCCACTTCTCGGATCTGGTTCAGTGGGTACTTCTCGTAGCGGAGGGCATACACTAAAACGAGGCGGAGTTTGATGTGCGGCTCTGCGGGCGACGTCAAAAAGTGCTTGATCTCGCCCACATCATGGGTGTGCGAATTGAAATCCGTGCCAACAGACATGTCCTGCTCAATCTGCGACGCCTTCCAGAGATTGTTCGCCGAGATCTGCTTGTCAAGCTCAGAGGCGATGGTAATGTGCTTGTTCACATTGTGACTGAGTTTCTTGAACTCGGGGTATTCCTGCAAAAAGTTCTTGAGCTCCTCGATAGAGCTCAACGACGACGAGTTGTTGGTCCGCTGCTTGTAGTTGCTCACCAAATCCTTGATTTTGTCCGTGAGATCCGCGTAATTTGCGTTGTAGACATCCGCAAAAAACTTATCGTTTTCAATGCTCAATATGATCTTGGTCATCTCGTCGTCTTCTCCAGGAATGTAGCGAGAGAGATCCACGACATTGTTGTTGATCTCCAAGTACTCGTGGATCATCGCCTGGTACGTCCACGGAATAAGCAACGGCGTGAGCGGGTCGTTCTTACGGTCGAGCACAAGCAACACGGGCTTGCTGTCAGCCGCGGGAAACGAGTTGAAAATCGAGTACCCGTTGGAGCTCAGACTCGTGAGTTCGTAGCTGATGTCGTTCGCAAGCTTGAGACACAGCTTGGAGTTTGACTCGTACTTGATGCTCGGCTTGGCCTTCAACCCGAGAAGAAGGGATGTGAGCTGGGAACTCGCAGAGAGTGGGGAGCCCGCTCGAGACAGAGCCAACTGGTACAAGTTGTGGTTGACAATCAAAAACTGCCAGAAGAGCTCCTGGATGTTGGCAATGATTTCCAAGTCATCGTGTGCCGCGATCTTCTCGAGCTGCGATTTCGTGAGGAAGTTCAGAAAGTACACCTGGTACTGCTTGTAGCGCGGGTTCTTCAACTCCTCGAGCAAGCTGGCGATCGAGTCTTCTGTGGGGCTCAAAAACGTGATGCAGTTCATGTTGCGCAAGAAGTCGCGGCTTGTGTTGGACACTTTATCGACCAAGAAGATGTTGTTATTGAGCAACTCCGACTGGCTCAGGATCAACGAGATGAGGGCTGTGGTCTGGCTGTCGACGAGGAGAACACTGACGGTCGTGCCGATGCTTGAAGTCGGTTTCGCTCGCACGAGGTGGTTGATGTAGTAGTGGCCGACAGTGAGGAGGTCCATATTTTTTAGTTAGGCTTGGCCGTCAGTCAACTGGCTGTGGGAACCCGTGGATCGGATTGTGCATTGTGCGATTGCCTGGCAGTTGTGGGGAATGCTTACCCGGAAGCAGGCAAAAGCAGTGCATTGGCGAAGCCAATGTGCTGCTGAGCTGACAAGTGCTGACAAGTGCTGACAAGGGCTCAGCATCACATTGGCTTTACAAGAGCTGGCTTCGCCAATGCGCCGCTGAGCACTTATCAGCATGCTTTGTCTACGGACAAGCATTGTTGAATTGCGCTACGCCAATGTGCCGATAGCTCGAATGTCAGGCAACCAAAAAAAAAACTTGACTGCCCAATTTTCAAAGCACTTTTACAATTGACCCGTTGTTCGAAAATAGCATTGTAGTGACGAGAAGATTATGGCTCGGCCAATGTACTTCACATACTTAGACAAAGCATGCTTTGTCTACCGACAAGCATTGTTTAGTGCTACGCCAATGTGCTGCGATAGCTCGAATGTCAGGCAACGCATATGGGCTACCTAATTTTAAAAGCACTTTTACAATCGGCTCGAAGATTATGGCTCCCCCAACGCCTCTCGCTGTACCTTACATCTGATCCTTATCATGCATATCCTATAGTGTCGTTATCATAATACCGCGGCAAAAGCAACTGCCGCGGTTTCTAGTAGTATTGGTTTCTAGTAGTTTTGCGTTAGCGTGGCCACCGGGCTGCCAAATGCCTCTTCCTGCCACTGAGGACTTCCCCTCAAAGTTTTGTGTTACACAATTTCTGGCGCTATGATGCTCTCCACCAAACTCTGGATGTCCGGCTCCTCCTGCTTCCCCCATCCAAAAGAAAACCCAGTCTCCAACAAGTCCAGGTCCGAGATCGGGTCCATCGTCTTGAAGCCGCCACTCGAGCTGCGCGAGCGGGACGAGTTGCTGGAAAAGAGCGAGCTGATCGAGGACGACGGCAGCATGCTGATCGAGCTGAGCGAGTCCCTGCGCAAGTCCAACGAGTCGACAGACATCTTCCGCTGGTGTCTGACCAACTGGGTCTCGAGGTGCGTGAACCAGCTGCGGAAGCGTGGCAATTCTTGGTTGTAGTTCTTGACAAGTGCCACGACCGCCAGGATCACTGACTTCGACTGGCCGTGGTCCTTGGCCAAGACACTGGCCATTGCAAGGGCGTGGCTTATGGTGTCAAACGGCAAACAGGTGAAGCCGTTCTTGAACGAGGAAGACGCGGACGCTTTCTTGGTCTTGGCCTCGATGATCAGCCCAACAGACTTGAACGTGAGCGCAGCGTCGTTACTGTTTTTGCTGACGGTCTCAATGAACTTCTGCTCAATCAGCTTCACCTCAATCGTGTCACCAATCTTTCTGCGCTTCGCACTGTGTTCCTGCTCCGACACATTGTGGCACGTGTCGGCCTGCTGTAACACGGTGAGGAACCCCTGGCAGGTCTCGGCGAGCTTCTCGCTGCTGCCCAGGGCGAGGTGGATGTAGAACTTGAGGTAGAGGTGGATCATCTTGTTTTGGATGGTGGACATTTCACCGCCGCCAAGCAACTGCTCTAGCTTCTGGTCCAACTTCAGCTCAAGAGCAAAGAGCTGCTCGCTAGGGAGAAGCAAGACACTGTCCAGCGGGGCAGCCAAGGGCGCAGGCGCTTCAGGATTGGCATCATTCTGCTGTTTCTGCTCCTCCTCAAAGCTGGTCTCCTCCTGGACGTTTCTCACTGCGTCGTTGAAAAGCTTCAAGAGCTCCGCCACCCCCGACGCCGGTCCGGGAGCTGGCATCTGCATGAACCCATAGTTGCCCGTTCTCACGGCCGCCAACGAGTTCAACAAATAGCAGGACCAGTAGACGGTGTTCTTCTGGGCGCCCGAAAAGCCAGCGGCTCTGTTACTGTGGAAGTTGGTCATGAAATTTGCGTCGTATCTCACGTACTCTGTCTCCAGGACAAAGCGTTCGACGTGGGTGGTGACCTTCCGGGCGACGTCCAGCAAGAGGGCGGTCCCATCAGTAAGGGAATCGGCCAACAGGCCCAGCGAGTTGCCGGTTCTGGTGCTTGCCGCGTAGAAGTAGAGCACCTGGATCGCCACAAAGTCGTAGCCGTAGTTCGTTGGCAAGTCGTTCACCACACAGGTCAAGAAGTCATAGTTGTAGTTGAGCTTGAGGTACTTGCTGGCGCTCTGGCTGCCCGCCAAGAGAATCGAGTAGTTGATGTTTCCAAGATAGATGACCAACAACAACGTGATTTTGAACTCTAGCGATGTGTCGTGCATGCTGATCTGCTGGCCATAGTCGCCGTGGCCCTTGTTGTACAGCAACACGAGGTACGTCAACTGGCACTGGAACTTGTCGAAGTCGGCCAGGAACTGGGCCTCGTCAACCAAGCCACTGAGCAACGGGTTGATCTGGCTGAAGTAGTTGCTGGCGTACCGCAGGAGGATCTGCACGGCGCGCAGGTTGATCTCGAGGGTGCTCGACTGGTTCACGATGAACAACTGGAACAAGAGGTTGTCCAATTGCGACGACACAGAGACCCCCACTTTGTACTCCGCCGTCGGTTGTATTTTGTAGCCCCTGACCTCGACAGCGCCGCCAAGAGAGTCTGTGACAAGCAGGGCCACCTTGTAAGTCGCCACGTTGGTGCCCACAAGCTGCCCGTTGTACAAGTACTGGGTTCGTGCGTCGCTCGGGGTCGGGCTCAGCCCAGATCGAAGCAACGCATTCTCCTTCTGCAACGCCACAAGTCGCCTTTCGAGAAACTCGGTGTAACCCTTGGGGAAACTGCGCCGGCTCAACTTGTCGCTGGTCTTGCACTGATACCCGATCTTGGTACAATTGGTGCAGCTCGGGAGAATGCCGTCGCACTTTGTTTTTTTTATTCTGCAGCGGTCGCAGGCCTGCGACACTCTGGCGCCGTTGGCGGTGCTAAGGATGATTTTTGACATAGGTGGAGGGTGCAACGTGTATGTGCAGAAGCTATATGTATGTAGGGGCCCGCGGTTATATACAAGAAAATTTCAGGACAAGGGCCATGACCGGGCGCTGTGCGCTTACGTACCCCAGACTGGCTAGTGCTGCGGCCAGCAGCCGCCCAGCATGAGGTGGGGCAGAAATTCCAGCCCGGCTCTCCGGCCCGGCCAATCAGCGGCGCGCTGAACATCATGCCCGTAATTAAGCTGCATGCGCGCGCCGCCGCCTGCACGGCTACGCAAGCGCCACTTGGTTGCGGATTGTTTTCGCTAAACCCCGGACCCAGCCCTTGGTCGACTCCTTGCGGTCCAAAAGTAACACCACCCTGCCGTAGCCCGTGGCCACGCGCCCCACTCGGCCCACCCGGTTGATAAAGTCGATCAGCGTCGTCGGGAGATCGTATAGCACAACGTTCCGCGTGTGGCTGAAGTTGATCCCGCGCAGCATGATGTCCGTCGTCACCAAGATCTTTAATCCCTGTCCGGACTCTGCTCGCGCGAGCGGCTCGAGCGTGATATTGCTGTCGCTGATCTCGTTGCTTTTTCGGAACATCTTTGGCTTCGTCTCTGTCTGTGGCAACGCCTCGTTCGAGTTGAACTGGGATATAGTGGCGACGCGCATCTCGATTGGGTCGTTCCCAGTGATCTTGAGAACCTCATAGTTGGCTAACTCCGGCGCGGCTTTGAGCTGCTCATACACATGCTCCGCCTGGGCCTTCTCGTTGGTGAACACCACGACCTTGCGGAACGCCTTGCCGGGCTCGACGGTGTCCGTCGCCAACGCCCAGAGACACTGCTTGAGAGCTTTGAACTTGCTGTTGTTGAACGGGCGGTGCTGGCACTCGACGGTGTGGAACTCGATGCGCGGGTTGATGCGGTGCAACTGTTTCGAGTGGATGTTTGTCACCTCGGTGGCGCCAAAAAGCCGCCCCATGTTCTTACTCAACTCTTTAGATACCGTCGAGCTGATAAGAGCAACAAACTCAAGGGACGGCATTTTCTGCACGGACTTCATCACAGTCGGGAAAAAACTCTCGTCCAAAAGCGAGTCTGCTTCGTCAATGACCGTGTGTGTGACGCCCCGCAACAAGTGGGGACGCACGTAGTTGAGTTTCTGCGGATGTGTGATGAGAATGTCAATGTCCTCGTCAGGGAGTTCCGGAGTAATGGAATTCAACTTTGCAACTCTGAGGCCAAGCGAGGAAACGGATCTGATCTGCTCGTAGACCTGTTCGATGAGCTCGTGAGTCGGCAAGAGAATGACAGCAGAGATTGGGGGAAGACGGAACGACCGCTTTCTCCCCCGTTCCTGGCTCTCTGCTGTGTCGTCATGCTCTGCTTCGCTTTTCGTAAAATGCTGCCGCCTCTCGATGAGATCATTGACTAGCGGGATCAAGTAGGCAAATGTCTTGCCACTTCCGGTCTCGCCACTCACACTGAACACCCGCAACTCATGCGGATTCAATGCGTTCTTCGGCTTGAGCATCGCCCGCAACGCCCGTTTCTGGATCTCCGTCGGCGCCACGTAGCGGCTTGCTTTCTCAACTTGAGGGTCGGCGTCTCTGTTCTGGTACTTCAAGCTCTGGGCCTGAATCTCCTGGATAAAGAAGTGGCGCACCTCGTGCAAGATCCGGAGCTCCGAGAAGTCCTGGATCGGGCTGGGCCCCTTCGCATTGCCGGGGCTGTCCTTGTTGTCTAATTTGTTGTAGTCGCCGTAGCGGTGGAAGAATTGGGTGGCAGTTGTATTTGAGGAAGTGCCTGAAAACCTAGACTTTCCATGATTTGGATTTCCATTGCTGGCCTTCCTAAAACTTGGATTTCCATTGCTGGCTTTCCCATGATTCAAATTTCCATTACTGGCCTTATTATGACTTGAATTTCCATTTCTTGCCTTCCAATGAGTTGGTTTCCCACCGTTGTTCGATCTCCCGCCTGACCGCTTGTCAAACAGCCGCGGCTCGCTTCGGATGCTCTTGGGCATCGCACGAGCACGGCTCATGTACCGGACAAACACGTTCATTTTGGCTGAAACGGATTCTTGGTGGCCCTGCCTCTCGTGCTGCCTCTCGTGCTGCCTCTCGTGCTGCCTCCCTCTGAAATATTTTCGACCCGTGGATCTGGTATACCACGTCGAACAACGCCGGGTGATTGACGGCGCGCCTCCCGGGCGTATGCAGCTGAGTCAACGCCGCATGGCGCGAGCGGGCGCTGCTGCATTGTCCGCCGACACAGCCAGCACTGGCGAAGCCAGGGTGCTGCGTTGTGACAGCGTAGCCATTGGCAGGATCATTTTTGGGCGTCCGTCAGTCGTCGGCTGTCGAATGCTTAAGCATTGGCAATCATTGGAGCTGCCGAGTGTGACATGGAGCCCTGACGAATTCACTCAGACCGGCGGATGCCAATTGTCTCCTCTATCGTTGGCTGACATGGCTGAGCCGCCCCCGCCTGTGTTATGTAATAACAGCCGCGTCCGGGCGCAGGGCCAGCTTTCAAGGCTTGGCATGGGGCAGAGCGCAGACTTCTCATTGGTTAGATTGTTCGTTGGTTCGATTGTTGGTTGGTTAGATTGTTGGTTGGTTAGATTGTTGGTCGCTGGCCTGTTCGGTGTCATGTTCGTAAACCTTATTCGTTTCTAGTATGCCAAGTAAGTCGTGGAGCACCGGCCGTAACAAATATGGGCATCAACGCAAGTGACAGTAAAGGCAAGTGAGTGAAGGCAATGGAGTAAAGCAAGTGAGAGTACTCATTCAATCCTGAACTTCAATGCAGTCTTTCCGAATCTCGTCTGCGGTCATCCAGTATCTGTAGTCAGCCGAAAGCCGCCGCCAGTGACTGCAACCATCTTCTACCTTAGTCGCCAACACTTTCACCGCCACAGAACTCCGACGATCCTAGCGATTTGGAGTTCTGTCAGTTCAAACTTGACGAGCGAAGCGAGTTGGAGTTCTGTCAGTACATACTTGTTGCAGACGACTGACGAAAGTCTACGAAACTGGCAAAAATCTACGGAACTGATAAACTCAAGTGACAAAAGTCCACGAACAACGAAACTCAACTGACAATCTCAACTGACAAAAGTCTAACGAGCGAAGCGAGTTGGACTTTTGTTTGCAGGGCTCGTGTGCTGTTCCCTTCCCACCTGCTTTTGTCGCTGTGTTCCCGCCACTCCTTTCCTTCCCCGGGTAACCCCTTACTGACGCCGACTTTTCACCAGAACCACCTGATTCATACCTCACCAACAGACAACAGCTTTAAAACAAAATGGCCCTCATGAACCCTGCGGTGACCAACCTCGTGCTCATGCTTGTCATGATGCAGGTTTCCAAGAAGCTCGACTGGGAGAACCCGGACACCGTGCTCTACGTGCGCATTCTCTACGTGCTGACCACTCTCGCCACGCTCGTGATCTACTTGGTGACCCGCTACAACATCACCAAGAAGAACGACTTGACCACCCTCAAGTACCTCGAGGAGCCGAACATGTGGCAGGGCGAGACCGAGCAGAAGCTCGTGATCTCGACCAACAAGGAGTACGACTTGTTGCAGATCAACTCGGCGATCAAGGGCGTGGGCACCGGGCTCGCGATGACCGGGTTCATGCACCTCTACATGAAGTACACCAACCCGTTGCTCATGCAGTCGTTGTCGCCCTTGAAGGGTGCCTTGGAGGCGAACATCGTCAAGATCCACTTGTTTGGCGCCCAGGCGACCGGCGAGTTGGCGCGCCCGTTCAAGGCGGCGTCGATGTTTGGCGGAGCTGGTGCCGGTGCGAAGACTGATAAGCAGAGCATTGAGAAGGCCGAGGTGAGCGGGAAGGGGGGGATCAAGGAGGAGTAAGCACCGGCGAGCGAAGCGAGACGGTGCGATAAGCAGCAGCGCCGGTCGAAGACCGGCGCTGCGGTTGCCCATCAAATGAACTCTTTCCAAGAATCTTAGGCAGCGAGCGGCTTGAAGCATAGCAAGTCAGTAATAATATGTTGTTTAGTTTTGATTGTAGCACCGGCGAGTGAGCGAGGCAACCTCCAGAAAAAGCCAGCACGTAGCCAGCATAAGTAGCCTCCAGAAGTAGCCAGCAGTAGCAAGCAAGTAGCCAGCAAGTAGCCAGAATAGGTATACAGCAAAGGTGGGCAGCAGCACCGGCGAGCAAAGCGACTGGCTACTTCTGGAGGCTACTTCTAAAGGCTACTTCTAAAGGCTACTTCTTAAGGCTACTTCTAAAGGCTAAAGGCTACTTCTRAAGGCTACTTCTAAAGGCTACTTCTAAAGGCTACTTCTAAAGGCTACTTCTAAAGGCTACTTCTAAAGGCTACTTCTAAAGGCTGCTTATCGCACCGTCTCGCTTCGCTCGCCGGTGCTATCCTAGCGCGGCAATCCATAGTTGATAATGCGTCCTGCTTCGTGATCTCCTGCCTTCTCCTGCATTTTGCAACAACCCAACTTGGGGGGCGAAATCTACTCGTGGCGTGGGCTCAAAGCGAGTCAGTAATATAGTAAAACGAAGCAGTCGTCTTACGTTGTGGGAAAGCAGGGCCTGGTGGAGCCAAATGCTGCGATGAATGTCACTTGACTTTGCCACACTGTAGGGCCCAATGGTGACAGTGAAAGAAGTGATTAATAGCAGTCTTCTGGCAAAAGCCAGGAGACTGTAAAATACAATTAGTTACGAGATACGACTACAGCTAAGAATCATAATACTCAATTGTATGATGCATCCGGGGATCGTCGACTGTCGAATGCGCTGCGATAAAAATGGCACTTGGCTTAGCCAGACACTGATATTCTCGTATTACCATAATACAAAGCCGGGAGCTATGAGCATATTCAAGAAACTGTCCATGAAGGCACTGGAGATGGATAGCTGTTACTCGAGTGATGTTGGGCTACGCCTGATACAATAATGTAGTCACGTGACTTGCACGCCAAAACTCACGGTTCGCTCCTTGCTGCTTAGAGCCGCAGATCCTCCCGAAACTCAGTAACAGCATTCAAGGTCACTTTAGAAAACTAATGAGGTTTTTATTTTATTACCAACTCAAAATGTTTTGCGGTTTCGCGCGGGGCTAATTCTCATGAGGCAAGCGTTTCCGGGTAACATGGGAGGTAAAGCACCTACGCCAGTGAGCTTTTACAGGCGTGCTCTTTTCTTCTTCAAACGTTGGTTCTGCAACTATTCTCGTATCACGGTGGCCTAGAGGCTTCCTCATTTTACTGGTTATGTGTGTTTTGTACCTTTGACGTTCCGAGCCGGCTAAGTGTGGTCGCGTAGAAGCGCATGCAGTGCTCACCATCAACTCCGTGGTTTTGGAAGGAACCAACTCGAAGGTCTCGCTGAACGAATAGTTGGCCTAGTCAAACTTTCAAGTAACTTTGAGTTTTGTTTTTTCCTGCTCGCACTTATTGGTTTCTAAAACAAGGAAAAAAATGTCGATTAAACAGGGTTGAACATTTGCCAAAATACGAGGACCTTTGAAAATTGGTGCACAGCTTGCACTAAACTTCTATGTGCAAAAAATTGTGTTTTTTTATTGTTTAGTATATTTAGTATTTAGTAATCTGTTTGTATATTGGTAGTATTTTGTAGTGTATTGTTATTATTTTGTAGTATGGTGCTGTTATTTTGTAGTATATTTTCTGTATCCGGCAGATAGTTGCGTGGCAACCCACAGTGTTCCGGCCGGATATTGAGTCGCCGCCGCGACTCGAACCTGTTGCGACTCTCACTTGCAACCTACCACACTGACTTTCCCCACCACTAGACTAGCGGGCCCACTAGTAACTACTTTGTTTTTCAACGGGGTATGTGCTTCCTTGCTCTGTGCAAGCATGGTAAATTTTCCTTCACCATGCGTCATGCAAGCAGCAGACCTGTAAACCAGCAGACCACGGAGTGGGATGCTGCAAACTTGTGGTTCCACCTGCCATCCACCCCTGAATATTAATTGAAGAAGCCATTTTGCAAGCAACTAACACTCAAGTGTATTTCCTCAGAATGTGCGTAAACATATTACCGTGCTCCTTACGAATTCTGTCATTTTCCTCAGATGAGATCACCCTGCTTAGATTCAAATACACTTTGAGATTTGTATTTCGTTGCATACACTGATAAGGCTCGACCAATGAAACCACTTCGGTCATCAGTAGCTGGACTTCTTCAAGATTGCTCAAACTCTCTAAACCTTCTAAGCTCAAGGGAGAAGTGTTACACAGAATATCCAATAGTCGGAGTGCCTTTAGGTCTTTGAACAATGAAAGGTCTACCAAGTCACAATCAGATAATTGTAAATCCTTTAGGCTGTTTAAACCTTGCAAGTCACGAACATGTATTTCTCCAATCCCACTGAGCAGTAGCATCTCAAGGTTTTGACACCCTTTAAAGTTTCCCAACACTTCAATATTGCTCCCGCTGAGACGCAACTGCTGAAGCTTCAAACCTTTCATGTCAGGAACCCGAATAACACCGTTTCCATCAAGGTTTAAGATACGAAGCACATTTAAGCCTGATGTAATGGGTATCTCATCCATTTCTTGAAGACTATTGCCCGCAAGACTAAGACACTCAAGTGAAGGTATCTGTAACCCATAAAAAACCTTTTCGTCAAAATAATTGCCCCCAAGGTCAACAAATTTGAGACGTTTGAACTGCGCAAAACAGTCTTGAGCAATAGTGTGAAAGCCACATCCAGGAAAACTCACCACTTTTGCCGACCTAAATGAGTTCAAGTTTTGAAGCACTGGACCAAAGTGACGACAGCTCATGAAGACCTGCTCAATTTTTGGGGTTTTGAACTTTTCCAAAACGTCAGTACCGGATCGACTCGCCTCTTTATTGTCATTGCCATTGACAAATAGTTTTTTTAGCAAGGGAAATTGCAAGACGTCAGCAACGCAGAATTTCATGACAAGGTCGGTATCCTGAAGACTCAACACTAGCAAAGATGGCACGTTCCACGTTCCAAGCACTTTTTCGGGGTGTGACCAGTTTTCAGGAAGTTCCGTGACGGTCACTTCTTCGATTCGTGGATTGTTAAGCAACAAGTCTGTCGAGTGAGCGCTCCAGTAGCACCTAAGACACTTCAAGGCTCTGCACTTGAATTTAGATTTGGACAAGACTCGTGCTGTGTTTTCAAGCAGGTAATACAAGCCGGTTGCATTCACGCAACTATTAACAACTTGCTCGAACATCGGCATTTGGGTTAGCAGCTCACTTAAATCAACGTTTGTCAGACTGAATTGTGTAGAGGAGCCTACAAAACCAGTAGGCTCGCTCCATTTCACAGATTTCACGTACTTGGAAATTCCCAGCTTGAGGAATCCAGGAATATCCTCAGCGCTCAACTCAAAGCCACGCTCGCTGAAAGGTATGCCGTATATTGTGTAATGACCTGCATTTGAGCTCTCTCCAAGGGGAAGCTTGAGATGTAGCTCCGAAAACGCGCAAGTGCAGACGGTCACCTTGATGAGCTCTCGAACTTCGCTGTGGGCTGCTTCAGCACATCTCGATACTGGCTCGAGACAATCTAATGGCACACGGCCGAAGATATCCACTATGACCTCAAACGGTAGGTCAACAAGCCCCAGCATTCTTGAAGTAGTGAGAAATTAATTAAAAATGGAAAAATTGGTGAGACCTCCTTCCGGTGAGGATTGCATCTCCGCAGATCTCGATCCAACCACAGGATCCCTGCACCGTGGCCGATCATTGAGAAGGGTGTGTTCTAACGAAGGCCACGGTCAACAACAAACAATTTTATTTTAGAAATGTGCTACCTTTTTAGTTTCCAATGTATGAACTGGTTCAAATCTTGTCAGGCATCAAGTTGTCGGTAACACTCTAGACCTGCATGTGCCATGTCAGCACTGCCAACACTCTACCCGACGTTTCTCTGGAAGACGCTGAACAATAAAACGTGCGCAGTAGAACGTTGCAACTCAATATTAAGACCAAGACTGTCCAATATAAAAATCATTACATATCGTGCATTCAGTAGTGTGTTTTGGGGATGTGCAACTGATCGCTTGCACTGTGCACAAGCTTACTGCTCGCCAACGCACCAGCGATGTTGCTGAATCGCACACAGCACGCTGAGTATCAGTTCGCACTCAATGGCCACGCTTATTATAAGCACACCGCAGCACCGTGGCTCATTATTGTTATTATTACTTTTATTAATATTATTATGCTTGTCGCACACTGGCTCCGCCAGTGCACTCTAGCACGTGACATTCCTGCCGGGAAGGAGCCAAATTCCTGCCACTAGGAGTATACACTCAGATGCGAGTCATAGGTAGAACAATATTGAACTTTAATTTTTCAACTGACCAGATTGTATAGCAAAGTAATAGCATAGAAAAGGCACTAACACCTTACAATAACATACTCCTCCCCTCTAATTCCACCAAGTTTGTGCTCCGACTCCCGCTGTGCCAAGTCACGTGCACCTTTCTGTCCACTTCACTCCACTCAATGCACTCACCGCACGGTCCACGTTCAACACTCCACACACAGACACGCCATGGACGACCCCTGGATGGATGACAAGCCAGAGGCAGTACTGTTTTCGCCCGAACCACTGGCTGCAGACGAGCCCCCGTTCTCCGACCCGCCCCTCTCCCCAGGGGAGGGCCCCCTGTTCTACAAAGACCGCCCCGCGAGTTTCGACCCATCGTCCGAGTTGCTCGACGACGAGATTAACATGCACCGAACCAGCGCCAAGCTTTTAAGCACGCGGCTTAACGACGAGGAGGACGGCATCTACAAGCTGCTGAACTTTGCAACGAGCACTGAAAACGCCGAGATGTTCCGGTACAACCTGATGGCGCCCAACACCTATGTCGTGTTCACGTACGAGGACATGCCCGGGATGCTCGAGGTGATATTCGACAAGGTGAACAGCGAGAACTCGAGCCGCAGCAAGAACGGCCTCCTTCCCGCGACCGTGGCGTTCCAGATGCTCCGCTATGCTTACCTAATCAAGAAGGACGAGCACCTTGCAAACAACTTTTTTGAGCTCTTTGTCAACAGAATCTACCTTGGGCTTGAAAAGGGCAAGGGCAAGGACATTGTGGAGAACGCGTACTGGGTCAGTGTCGCCAACTACTTGTACTACTACATGTTGAGACAGGACGGCATGTTCGAGCAGCACCCGAACTTTCTCAAGAAGCTCATTGCCCTCCTCAATGACTTGCTCAACGAGTTCTGCTCCGGGGTGACCACCCGCCTAGAGTCCATGCTTGACGAGTGCCTCATTGACTACGGCTCCATCCCGAGCCTAACCAAGGGCCTTCTTTTCCAGAACGACTGGAACTTCTTCAAGCACGAGTCACATGACGCCCGGAGCTTCCAGGCGGTACTCGACAACTTGTACCCGCCGGATCTTAAGGCCCAGCAGCGGCCGAGCCCCGTGAAGGTCTTGCAGGTGTTGGAGGCTATTATCTTTGTGTTCAAAGTGCACAATTTGAGCACTGTCATGTTGAAAAACGTGCTTTCCAGAGTACTCCACTGGATCAGTGCGATTGTCTTCAACCGCGTCTTGGACAACAAAAAGCTCCTCTCTCGGACCAAGGGCATCCAGCTCCGGTTGAACTTGAGCTCGATTGAGGACTGGGTGCGGTCGATCAGCCGGAACTTGGAGGCCGAGGAGGTCGAGTTGAACGGGGCGGGGAATGCCGAGTACATTGAGGAGGAGCTCATGGACTTTGTCCAGAACTATCCCGACGATCTTGTTGATTTCAAATATGATCTCGGCCATGTCTCGCGGTTTAGACAGAATAAGCGGTATCAAGTCACTAACAAAGCGGCAACCAACAACGGCAACGCAGCAAACGGCAACGCAGCAAACGGCAAACCGGCAAACGGTACCACTCTAGCTGACTCGTTCACCGACATCAGTCTTACCCTGAAAGAGCCGACCCCGAAAAGCGATGATCCAAGTACTGACAAGACAGAGGCAGAGCCCCCAGTGGATTCTGCTCTTAAAAATGTGGAGCCCGCCCCGATGGACCCCAATGAAGCAAACGAGCCGGAAGCGGAGTACTCCGAGATCGACCCGACAAAACTCCCTCCGTCGGCGTTCTCCAACTTCTACTACCGCTCGCTCAACTACATCTTCAAGCACACGTTCCGCGTGCTCTACAACCTCCTTGAGTTTCTCCAGGTCGGCACGGTGTACCTCGCGAGTCTCGGCGAGAACGTCGAGGCAGACTTTCTTGCGTTTTGCAGCTCCGAGATGGCGTACCTCAACTTTGGCCAGCTCCACCAGATTTGCAAGAACTACCGGTTTGAACTCAATGAGCAGCGGTTCCCCAAGAGAGTGTTGAGGGCGTTGGACAAGCAAGACTCGACGTCTCCTCAGTTGGCGTTCGTCAACTACAGCTACTCCTCTTCGAAGCATGAGCACAACCTCTACTTGAACCCCTCGACTTCTCTGCTCCCCCTCTGCCTCCCGACGAGGCACGAGCTTATCAACAAGTACGGCGCCGGATTCAGAGGACTCAACACCGCGAATCTCGTCAAGTTCCAGCCGTTCTTGAGTGCCAAGGTGAGAGACTTGGTGGACGCGGTGCGCGAGGACAGACAGAACGAGAACGAGACCGAGAGCTTTGGAGGCGAGCAGGTGTTTGACTTGAAGGCGCCCGACCTGACGGCGCTGAGAACGTGGGAGATGCCAGATTACAGTCTGAAGGTGGAGAGCAAGAACATAGAGGAGGCGGAGGTTGATTACAATCCGTGGTAGCGAGCAGTGGCGAGCAGTGGCGAGCAGTGGCGAGCAGTGGCGAGCAGTGGCGAGCAGTGGCGAGCGTTGGCGAGACACTGCGGTGTCTAACTAACACTGCGGTATCTAACTAACGCTGTGGTGTAATCCACTGTGGTGTCTAACTAACTCACACTGCTGCCGACCAATACACTTACAAGTGGCGCCATTCAATATATACACAGGTGTGGATCTGCCATCCACTCATTATACACGATGGCGGTCCTGATGGCCAGTCGCAGTGCACTGCTAATAGCCACAGTCATTATGAGTGAGAGCGCAGCACACTGTCAAGAACCATAGTCACTATGAGTGAAATCGCAGCACGCCGGCTCCGCCAGTGCACTGCAACACATCAAATTTGCCTAGATTTGTCCTGCTGCTCTCTTCTAAAACGGGCCCTGTTCAGCTGCATACATTTATACTACCATGGCAAAGCACGCTACCATCTAATGCTCAAGTATTAGTTGACTTGTAGAAAAGCACATGCTTGCAAACCGGAGCAGTGGCGAGCGTTGGCAAGACGATGCAATCAACTGGTGTCTGACTGACTGTAATCTACTGGTGTCTGACTTACTGTAATCAACTGTAGAATCTGACTGACTGTGCTGCGCATTGCTAGTATAGTGAGAGTGTCCCACTTCCTACACATTCAGCTCGGAGAGTCAGCCGACTATCCAATGGCAAAAAGCCCTGATTATGATAGACTAAGATTGTAGTTTATGAGCAAATTGAGAAATTATAAGCTGCCTCCTTCAAATTTGAGTGTATAAAGTGAGCATTGACAATGGAGGAGAAAGCCGGTGCGCGAGGGCCAGTGTCAATAGAGGAGAAGACAAATGCGTGGAGGACCAACGTAGTAGAGTTCATATCATTGCACTGATGTTTTTTAGAGGTCAAAACATTGACTGATTGCCTTATGGCTTTTGCCTTATGGCTTTTGTCTTATGGATTTTTTAATGGCTTTTTTTAATGGCTTTTGAAAACGAGTAGTGTTACCAAGTGCCTGCTCGTCGACAGTTTCCCCAACAATTTATGCGGCCCGATGGGGAGATTGTTTGATGGGCGGCTCGCTGGCGCAAGGTTGGCGCCGATCGTCCTGGCGCGCTACCCTGGCGGCCGAATCAGGCAAACAGTAAAACAAAAAAAGAAGAGCTTACGTTTTTAGTGTGCGGTGCTTTAATGATAAGCCCTTCAGCTCTTTCTTCGGCTCTTTCTTTGCCTCTTTCTTTGCCCTTTCTCTGGCCCTTTCTGCTGCCCGACGCCTGGCCTGAGGACGACGCACTCTGCTACCCACATTTTTGGTCACAGTGCATGAGACCAAGAAAATGGCCTAGTGCTCCCTCAGAGCCCCAGCCAAGAGCCTAAATGAGGCACTAACTCAAACGCCACCTGATCTGCTAAATCCTAACCCCGGCATTGCTAGCCTGGAAAAGCTATCAGAACTGGGTTGCTACCGGCAATAACTCAGCCATTCCGGGCCACAACCACTGCCATCGACTCACATGCCGCTCCTCAAACCATGGCAAACTTTATGCAGTGCGAGGACAACAGCCTGAAGCCGGGCGGCAAGTAACTGCTGGGGCACTTACTTTGACCTCCAAAATGTTGCCCAATCAATCGGACTTCTTCATGTCAACTGCTGGGCAACCAACCAACTTCTAGGGCAGCTCTTGCCACCCGTAAAATTGGCTAGGGAAAACACCGCACTGGCGAGCGACAGTGCTCAATATACGAGCCGAGCCATCCGATTGCCTCGCCATCCGATTGCCTCGCCGCTCGATCCCGCCTGCCTCGCCCGCGCCTGCAGCTGCCCTGCCGCCAGTCTGCCGCCAGTCTGCCGCCAGCCTGCCGCCTGGTGTGCGCCAAAGCGGGCTGCCGCGCACCTAACGTTTTCCCTTGCTGATCTATCGAATCGGTCTGGTTTTGAAACGACGTTAGCTCCAGCCTAAAAGCGTACCGTTGCCGGATTTTTACGACGAGTATCAATTTCTTTGTTCACAGATCCTCACGACGTCCACTACTTTGCTCGCTTGACTCACTACCTGACTTACTACTTACTTGACTACTTCTCACTCACTACTTTTCAATGAGCACTGCCCAACCCACCACCCAGTGGAAAAAGTTCGACGTTAGCACCCTCAGCAAGCTCGAGACCCAGAACGAACAGGCGCCGCGCAACACAGCATATGACCAGATTCTGAACGTGAGCTCCAAGCAGCCCACGCTGGCCTACACCTACAATCTGGACACCCAGACCATGAACCTGGGCGACTCGCAGGCGTCGCTGCGCGGTGCAAAAGCCAAGCGCAGCTGGAAGAGGAGTCTCAAGGACTTGACGGCGTTCCGGCGCAAGGACCTCGTGGACGATGATATCGAGGCGAAAGACAGGGCGTACAAGCAGCGCGTGGCCGAGGGGGAGGAGTTGCCCAGCAGTCTGTTCACCGCGCGGAGAACGACTAGCAGGGGGATGTCGCCTTATCTGTCAAAGTCGTAAGCACTGGCGAGCCAGTACTGGCGAGCGACAGCGAGACAGTGCGATGTTTCCTTAGCCGTTGGCAAGAGCTGCCCCTAGCCTTTCAAGCTGCCCCTAGGCGTTACAGCTGGCCGTTACGGCTGCCCCTAGCACTTGAGCAAACCCGATCTGCTACACTCCGCTAGAAACACTACCGTTGGGCACACTCGAAGCTCCCCAGGACTAGCAGCCGAGCCGGCCCATGAACTGTCTAGCCCTTGTAACATTGGTATGACTTGGGCTTGGGCTTCGTGATACACATGAGCAACGAACCAATGAAGACCTCTAAACATGGTAGCAGTGCATTGGCGAAGCCAGTGTGCTGCGCGTTACTCACAATGATAGCAGTGCACTGCTTCGCCAGTGCTGCGCTGTTACTTCTAATGACTAAGGCTATTAGCAATGGACTGCAAAGCAGTCCACTGGCGATGGGTAGTCACTATGAACGCTGGTCGTTCGTCATCCCACGCTGTTGACCACCCGGCTGCTGGCCAGCGGTGGTACTGTCTTAAGGCCACCGTTTTCACCGTCGGCGTTTGGAAAGTGCGAACAGCAGTGCACTGGCGAAGCCAATGTGCAGCGCTGTTACAATGATAGCAGTGTGCTGTCAATACCCACGGTCGTTACGCAGCACACTGGCTCCGCCAGTGCACCGTTTCCAGTGCACTGCTGTGCCACTACATAGCGTCCTGTCTTGGATAGTTTTAATACACATAATGCTAATGACTCGAAGTGATATAGAGGGGTCTCGTAACTAGCTCGTAATTGGGTCGGAACTAGCAACGCACTTTTAGCCCCACGACTGACGTAATGTATGTTTCACAGTGAAACCAAACCTTGTGCGGGGACGCGCATCTGGCAATGTATCTGGCAATGTACCTGGCAATGTACCTGACAACGTACTGCTGCGTTCAGGGTCAACTCTGAGACAGCTCACAATGTGTTGTCCATTAGGCTTTAGCGCTAATCGTCGAGCAGTGCACTGGCGGAGCCAGTGTGCTGCGCTAGTACTTATAATGACCGGGGCTAATGATAGTGCACTGCGCCATTACTCATAATGACTATGGCTATTGACAGCACACTGGCTCCGCCAGTGCACTGCTTGCACTGCTGTTCATGTCACCGTGACACCAAGCACGTAGGGCTCGGTCCGTAGCTCGCCGAGAGTCGCAGAGTCGAGATGGCCCTCAAACGAGACTAGCCGGGTGCCGTTGGTCTGCACAGCCAGAGCAATGGTGGGGCGTTTGTCTCCCTGAATGCTCTTGTCCTGCGGTGAGCTTGACCCTGGCTTCTTTTCATCTGGGCCGTTCCCCGAATCTTGTAGATACACCAACTTCTGATTGATGTAGACCCACATCCGCGAGTTCTGGAGCTGGAGGTTCAGCACGTCGCCGGGAAGGAGGATGTTGTACTTCTGGGGGGTGAATCGTCTCTGCAAGGGTAGGGCAAGGCAGAAAGCGGAAAACGAGAGGAGGTAGCAAAAGTGCATAGCAATAAAACTTATGGTGTTTTGCCTTGTTGAAGAATTGGAAAATTAATAAGCGAGATTAATAAATGGCGATATTGGATGTTTATTTTTTTCCTGACGTTCAATGGCTTTGGCATGGCACGGCGGGGGAAGTTGCGGAATGGTGAGGCTCGGAATGTGCCATGCGCTGACAGCAGTGCACTGACAGCAGTGCACTGGCCAAGCCAGTGTGCTGCGCTGTAACTTTTTATCACTGACTATTAGCAGTGCACTGGCCAAGCCAGTGTGCTGCGCCGTAACTTTTTAACACAGGCTATTGGCAGTGCACTGCTTCTTCAGTGCAGTGCTATCATTGTGAGTGACGGCACAGCACACTGGCTTCGCCAGTGCACTGCTGCCAGTGCACTGCTATACAACTGTCTCATCATTTCATTATATATTCTGCCCTCCCCGCAGTCTTCTATTCTACAGGATACATACACGGGCTGAGCCGAGGCGGAGAGCCCAGCCACAGTCCGTTGCAATGCAATGGTTGCCAGGCTTACTCAACAAAGCAGCAAACTAGCATAAGCCTGTCGCCCACGCGCAATGTTGCTGAATTGCAGCAGTTTTTAGTGAGCTCATTAGCCCCAGACAGTGCACTAGCGAAGCTGTGCACTGTCAATAGCCACAGTCATTATAATTTGCAGCGCAGCACACTGTCAATAGCCACAGTCATTCTAAGTGCAGCGCAGCACACTGTCAATAGCCACAGTCATTACAAGTGCAGCGTAGCACACTGGCTTCGCCAGTGCACTGCTTTCAGGGCACTGCTTTCAGGGCACTGCTTACTGCCTCATGAGATACGACTTCGCCATCTCGTAACTGGTCCAGCAAATCGCAGTGCTTGGGATGTTGAACAAGATCCGCGGCCGGATCCCCTTGAGGAAGTTCTTCCACCCCCCGTTCTCCTTCTTCAACACAAACATCGTCAGCTGTATAAACCCGTTGATGTTGCGGATCTTCGGGTCGTCACTCATTGCTTTTGTCTGCAAAAACGTCTTGATAAAGTCCAACGGGTTCGTCACCGCAGCGGCACAGGCTCCGGAAATACCACCGGCCACACAGTGCATCAACGGGTTATAACTATGAGTCGGGTTCAACACCAGCGAGGCATACTCATACACCCCGAAATTGATCGCGGCAAAGGGGATGTTCAAGAGAAGAGTGGCGGGGTACGAGATCCAGAACGCGCTGAGTCCTTCCTGGGCATATATCTGGCGCGAGACCGAGAGCAAGTTGATGCTCGGCTTCGCCACTGGCTTGCCCAACGCCTCGGCGCGTGCCTCTGCTCTCCCCCGCTGCACACTCTCGATGGTCTGCATTCTCTGTTTAATGACATCGAACGGAGTCATCAACGCGTCGGAGGCGGTTGTGGCAGCTGCTCCACTGAGACTGGCCACCGCCGGGTGGTTCTCGTTGGTCATAAACGACTGCACTTGCGAGTCGCTGTTTTTGACAAAGCTGTTCACAAGCAATGTCTTGGTGTGCTCGAACACCCCAAAGTAGACCGCGTGCGCTGGGCCGGCGCCCAAGATCACAGAGGACACGCCACGCCAGAGCGCAATCGAGCCCTCCGCCGACGTCACCTTGACTATGGATGCAAACACGCTCTTTGGGAGCAAGATGTCTCTCGCCTGCTTTGCCGACAAGAAAAGCTGCATTCTTGTTTTGACGACGTCCACGGGATACATGAGGGTGTGCTCCATGATACCCGCAAACGCGCCGGCCGCAAGCTGTGCGGTCACGGAGGCGTTTTCAGGGAGAGCCTCATAGTCAATTTCCTCCTGTCTTGAGATGCTCTCCGTTTCCGCCTCGCCCCGGCTCAAGACCTTGTCTATTAGTTGAGTCATGGATGCTTTGCTGCTGGTGGGTCTTGGTGCGGCGCCTTGATTTTTTTTCGCTTGAAAAATGTCACAGGGCAGCCATTTGGGGGTGCAGCAAGCAAGAAAAAGCGGCGAGCGAAGCGAGACGGTGCGATAGGTAGCCAGCACCTTTCAACAGCAAATATCAACAGCACGTTTCAACAGCAAATTTGAAAAGCATATTTAAACAGCATAAACAGCATAGGTAGACAAAATAAGTAGACAGCATTAGTAGACGACATAAGTAGACAGCATTGGCAGACTGCCAAGTAGACAGCACAAGTAACCAGCATTAGTAGCTGCACAAGCAGACAGCTTTCGTAGACAGCCGCAAAACGCTTACGTCCAAATGACTGAGACGATCCAGATATTCTCCAATACTTTGCCTGCAACATTGTTGCAACAAGAAAACACTCTCTCATTGGACGCAGCACACTGGCGAAGCAGTCCACAGCCACAGTCATTATGGCAGCACACTGTCAATAGCGACAGTCATTATGGCAGCACACTGTCAATTGCCACAGTCATTATTAGTAAAAGTGCAGCACACTGGCTTCGCCAGTGCACTGCTGGCTGCTATCACTTGTAGTTGATGGTGTTTCTCTGTGAGAAGAACGAGAACACCGCGCAGGTGCCCAAAAACCCAAGGAAGTTGAAGAACTGGTATTAGTAAATTCGCCGGTGGGGAAGCCTTAGACTCTAGAGGTCAAGTAGAATTGGGAAAGCGTCTGTTGGAGCGTTTGTTGGCAAACGCGCAGTGTAACGCGCTTCATTCAGATTAATCAGCCCACTGGCCAGTGCACTGAGAGTCGCTTCACTTACCGCCTTTCTCGAGTACTTTCGCTCCTCCTCTTCGGTTCGGTAGGACGAGAAGATCTTTCTGATATTCGGGAATTTCATGGGGGGTGCGAATGCTTAGTGGTTACTAACTTCCGTGGTTCCACTACCTGCATTAATGATCTATCAGCAGCTTCAGCAGCCTTACCCGGCAGGTTATGGAGATGGCAACCACATAACATCGGGGGGAATATGTTATTTTAATATCTTATTTTGAATGTCCTATTTGAAAACCTTATGCTTTAAATCACACTCATTTGGCTATGCTTCGATTCTCCGCAGTGCATTGGCGCAGCACATTGGCTGCGCTTGCAGTTGGCAGAGGTCAGCAGTGGCAGACTACTCCAGCAGCTCTTTGGCAGAGCCAAAAAGCAGCGTCTGGATTGCTAGACACTATGTGACTACCCCTACTTACTACTGTTAATTAGATTATCATTATTCTATTATGCTCAGTAGGAAGTGGGCTCCGCGCAGTGCACTGGCAGAGCAGCAGCTACTTCTCGCTCAATATGTATGATTATCCATTCACTATTCACTATTTACAGGCTCAGTACATATACTTAGCCATTCACTATTCACTATTCACATGCTAGTTATCGCTCAAAACATATGAAAAACCGTTCGCTATTCACTATTCACAGGCTACTTATTCAGTGCCATTGTCTTACCTAGCTCCGGTGCTGTTGTGTACTTATCGCACCGTCAAGCTTCGTTCGCCGGCGCTCTGAAGCATCGCCGACACACAACTTTTCTCTATTTCTCCAGACGGCAGGGCCAGGCTCAGTAAACTACAGCACCAGCAAGAAAAGTCTTGCTTTACGCTGTTGTCTGCTTTGCACTGCCGTCTGCTTTGCACTGTCGTCTGCTTTGCACTGTTGTCTGCTTTGCGCTGTCTGCTTTGCACTGTTGTCTGCTTATCGCAGACAACAGCTCCGCTCGCCGTTATCTAACCTGGAACCGCACAATCTCCCCCTCCGGCACCTTCTCGGCGCCAATCAACTCGGCAAACTCCTCAAGAATACTCTCTGACGTCTTGTGCTTGCAGTCTAGCACCTTCTTCTCGCCGCTCTCAAAGTTCACTTCAATCTTCGAGGGACACTTCTCGACCTGCGCCAAGTCGTTCTCCAACTCCCGGACCCTCACCTTATCCTTCACACCCTCGCTCAAGCTGATCCGCAGCACGTTCATCTCGACCGGCTCGTTGTAGAACTTGATCGTCGGCAAGTAGTGCTGCCAGAACTTTCTGAGGCCCATGTGGCCGCCCAAGTTTCTCTTTTTGAAGGTGAGATCCAAGGACTTGACGTTTTGAGGCAACCGGTAGGCCGCACTGCTCGCCGAAATCTGGTTCAACCGGGTCAACTGCTTTCCGACTTTGGCGGTGGACATGTTTTGTTGGACGTTGTAAGTGCAGCACCAATGCACCCGATGTCGAAATTTTTCAGGAACCCTGCTTATGTCAGCAGACGGTCGGACCTGCAACAGATCGAACACCGAGGGCATATACTACATACTCGCTGAACGATGTCTATGAATCCGGAAGCTTTGCAGAAGGTGAGATAAAAATGGAACGTTAATAAGAATGTCCATGAGGGATTGGGATTCTGACGAAAGTCTTTTCATTCTGACTAAAGTCTTTTGACCACTACTAACCTCAGCTCCTTGGAGAAATCAGCCTCAATGTGCAAAAGAGCCAGGCGGAGTTGGAAATGGTCACCGTGCAAATCCAGCGCCGCCAGAACGCGTTGAAGCTCAACGACTTGACGTCGCGCGAGATGAAAGAGGGCACGAGCGGCAGCGGGGTCTGGAAGGGCGTGGGGAAGGCGTTTGTGTTGAAGAGTGCCGGGGACTACCAGAAGGAGTTGGACCTTGAGAAGAAGGAGTTGAACGACGAGCTCAAGAGCTTGGGGATCAAGAAGAACTATGTCGAGACGACGTACAAGAACAGCGTGGAGGGAATCAACAGGATTATGGGGAAGAAGCAGTAGTGACTATTCAGACAGCGGCCCACGCAGTGGGATGGTGTCGTCTGCAGCCAACCCTCCATTGCACCGCGAAACCACGAAGAGAATGTGCTTCCAAAGCACACGCAGTAGACCACGAAGTGTCTGCAAACAAGGAGACCTCAATTGCAGCCAGCTGACTTTTATACACCGCGAGCCCTTTTCAACTACTTTGACTACTTTTAGAATTATGACCGGCTCGTGAGGAGACTCTGTTGACTTGGCCGGTGGCCCGCTGGCTGCCAGCAATATGAGAAAGCCATACGTCAATGCGATCTTCTTGTGTCAATTTGGAGTGCCCCCATAGAGAGCCTAACATGATATTATTGACATTTACAGCAGTAGCGAGCGAGCACTAGCGAGGCCAGTGTGCTGCGATTCTGTAGGTTGGTTCACTTTTGCATAGCCTATTGGAAAACGTATGGCATAGTGTGTGGATGTGTGTATCTGTAGTGGAACGTCCAGCTTTCTGGTAATTTGAACGTCAGGTGTGCGGCTGTCACTGTGATCCTCATGTCGAGTAACTTCATTACAGAGCTGTCAAACAACAGTGTTTAGTATGTTACTGTATCTTTGGCTTACGCTTTTGCCCTGTTCAGTGCCGGTCGGGTTCCTGTCTTTAGATGGTGCCTCGTTTCAGACTCTCAAAATGTGTGGCCCCTTGTGGAGATTCTCGGTAGAACTACGAAAATCAGCCACCTTGTGATACGGACAAAATCGCGCTTCCAATTTTGAGAAACTCACTTAGCTCAGACGCGGCACAAAGTTGAATAACAAAACTGACTAACGGTTACAAATCACAGATATAATAGAGATCTACCGTTGCTCAAGTTACAAGCTGCATTGTTCCAGGCAAGAGGGGTTGTAGGCAGGTCTGCTGCAAGTTATCATGTTGGGAGGCCACCGCATCATACCTCTTGGTCTGCTACTTTCATGAATAAGGTTGCGAGCCGTAGATCTCTGTTATTTATTAAAGTCTCTGTAGCGCGAGCGCGGTGGGCAATCTCGTAGGTTGGTAGGTAGGACACAGCAAGGCACGGGCGTCATTGCAACGGAGCACAACAATGGCTCTTCATACAAACAATCAGTCGTTGCCTAAGCCCCAGCACACTGGCTTTGCTACTTGTACTGCCCATCGATAATGGTCACCGCCTGCCCACTAACCCAGAGCGGCTCCTCCGGGAACTTCTCCGGAACCTCCACCGTGATCTTTCCCTGTCTTCCCAACTTGCGCCCCTGCACTCCATGAAACGTGCCGTGTTTCTTCAAGACACGATGAATGTAGAGTCCTACCGCGGCGTTTCCTGACCCGCACACAGGATCCTCACCCGATGGAAGTGATGGGTCGATAGTTCGCACCACATAGTCATTGCCCTGGAGCGCAAACACATTGATCCCCATATCCGGGGCGCTCTTACTCACAATGTCAAACGCCTTTGGGGTCAAGCTTAGAACTTCATCGAAAGAATTCAATTGCACAATCATCCATGTGGGACCAACGTTGTAGACAATAGGGTCGTTCACGGGCTTAAAGGTAGTGCCAAAAGTCAAGGCATCAATGCAGGTCTTCACCTCCGCAGCAGGAACATCCAAGATCTTTGGGTTGGGAGGCTGAAAGGCCACCGTGAGCACGCCGTCAGAGTCCTGAGTCACTTTCAAGTGGCTGATTCCAACGCCGCTTTCTTGGTAAAGGTCGCCGCCGCGGGCCAACACAGTCTTCAAGTCTACAATTCCCGCCTCAAGAGCCGCAACAGCACTCCCGATTGTGGGATGCCCCGCGAATGGGAGCTCTGTGCCCGGCGGACAGTAGATTCTGATGCGATAGTCGGCCTCGGGGATAGTCGGCTGCTCAACAAAGGTCACCTCGGACAAGTTGCTCCACACTGTGATATCGGCGCGCTGCTGCTCGGTGAAGTGGTCGGCGTCAAAGTAGACCGCGACGGGGTTGCCCTTGAATGGGACACCGGTGAACACGTCGACCTGTTTGAATGGGGGCATGTCGGGGATTAGTGAGAGTTGAAGAGTCCAGTAACAGCAAATTGAGGCAAATCGAGTCCGTGTGTTAATATTATTAAATATAGTTAATGAGGCAATGCTCTGAGGCGGTGCTCTGACTCATGGGCACCACCCCACGTTTGGGATCACGCGCGCATAGCAGAGTTAAATCCGCTTATGTCCGCGCATTGACATCACTCCACACACAAGTGAAGTGACCTTTTCTGAACGCCAGCAACAGAAAAGGCGTATCGTGTTTTTTCGAAGGCGTCTCGGGCCTTGTCAAAAGCATCTCGGGACATGTCTGAGGGCGCAGCAACAGCCCAGCATTCACTCATGCAGCTATTCACCTTGAGGCGGGCTTGTCGATGGCTACAACATTCTCCCGCCGCTGCACTGAGACTGTGGCTCACTTTTGCTACGTCCCGGTGGGCTGTCCCAGTGGGCGTCTGCTGCTGTTGTCTACTCTGCCATACAGCACTTACAGTTAGTTAGACAACACTAGACCACAGTTAGTCGGACAGCACTTGACTTCAATTAGTACACCGCAGCGCCTCGCTAACGCTCGCCACTGCTGCTGTCCGAGTCAAGTATCAGCTTACTGCGAACTATTTTTAAAAATGCGTAGTGTGGCCGTCGCTCGTGTGGCCGTTGCTCGTCAGTCACATTCCCCATGCAGCGCGTTGGCCAAGCCGTGCGGAAGACGCTCTCCAGTGCACACCCTGCATGACATGATCGCCCGCACTCAAGGAGGGAACATAGCCAAGAGAGAGCCAAGAAAATACAGCCAAGAGAAAAGAGAATGGAGCCAAGAAAAAAGAGAAAAGATAATAGCGGCCAAGAAAATAGCAACAATGTTTGACAAATGGAGTTCTTATAACTTTGACTTGTCTTCTGTTGCCACTGTTGTCTTGGCCCTTTCTCTTGGCCCTTTTCTCTGGACATGGCTCCTGCACGGCACGCCCAGCAACCTTAACATAGGCGGCACCCTATCGCTTCAGGGCACCGGCTCAAACCCCCCTTGCGTCTTTCTTTGTCCCAGAACTTTGCTATTGTCACACCACAGAGCCGCTCTGAGGCCACCCTGAGAAGTGCCGCGCATCATTCATCGGCCGATGCATCCCTGGATTGTCCTCCAGCGACTCCGCGCAAGGCACTCGCGACGCCGAGCTGCAGCGTCCTCTCGGCCACGCCGCTCTGCTGCAGAAGAACAATAACGAGCCAGGGCTGGGCGTGGCAGGGGAATGTAACAGACGATGAGCGGCAAGAGCAGTAAATCGGATATATATACTGAGCCCTTCCACCCACATCTAATCTCCTCTCATCATCAAACACACACTCCCTTTCTTCACTTCTCAACCTTTCAACTTACTCTACTAAACAATGCAACTTTCCGCTCTTTTGTCCGTGGCTGCTGCCCTCACCTCTGGTGCCCTTGCTGCCCCCGTCGCCTCCGGCTCCGGCTCCGGCTCTCCAATGAAGATCGACTTCACCATCCAGAAGACCCAGAGACCGCAGGCCGGCCACGGTGCCCTCAAGCACTCGGCTGCCGCCAGCGGGGTTGTTCTCGAGTTGGAGAACGAGTACTCGATGTACATTGCTGACATCGAGCTCGGAACCCCAGCGCAGAAGATCAGAGTCGACGTCGACACCGGGTCCTCTGACTTGTGGGTACCAGGCGCCGGCACCAAGAGCGACTACGGCACCTACGACCACACCAAGTCCCTGACCTACAAGAAGGTCAGCGACGGCTTCCAGATTGGTTACGGCGACGGGTCCAAGGCCGAGGGCGACTGGGCCACCGACACCCTTGTCTTTGGCGGGGTCACTGTCAAGGACCTCCAGTTTGGTGACGCCACTACTCAGACCGCCGGCGAGGGTGTCTTCGGCATCGGCTTGCCAGGCAATGAGGCGTCTGCCGGCTCGGGCACCACGTACGACAACTTCCCACAGCAGTTGAAGAAGCAGGGGCTCATCAACAAGGTCGGCTACTCGTTGTACCTCAACTCCGCCGACGCCAAGGCCGGGTCTGTTTTGTTCGGCGCCATTGACAAAGCCAAGTACGAGGGCGAGTTGAACACCTTGCCTCTTGTCAACATCGACGACTCCGGCTCCAAGACCGACTCCGCGGTGGCGTTCTTTGTCAACCTCGACTCCATCAGTGCCGCCAACACCAAGCTCGCTGCCAAGACCTACCCAGCTCTCTTGGACTCCGGCACCACCTTGATGTACGCGCCAAACGACATTGCCAAGGCTATCGGCTCCAAGTACGGCACCTACGACTCGCAGCAGGGCGGCTACATCACCAAGTGCTCCACCAAGGGCGACGACTTTGCCTTTGAGTTCAACGGTAAGTCGATCAATGTGCCGTTCTCGGACCTCCTCTTCAAGGTCGACGATGCTGGCACTAACTGCTTGGTTGGCGTCTTGGGCTCCGGTGCCGACTACTACATTCTCGGTGACGTTTTCTTGAGATCTTCCTACGTCTACTACGACTTGGAGGGCAGCACCGTGGGCCTTGGCCAGGCCAAGTACACCAACGAGTCCAACATTGAGTTGCTCTGAGTCAGTTGTGCTTTTAGCAAACCCTGCTTTGATAGTAGGCATTTTATTTCTTCATAGTTCAATAATTGATTTTTACCGGATGTAGACTAACGCACAGGCGTCTAACTAGTGTGACCCAAAGAATCGTCACGCTTCTAAAAGGGGAAGTGCATAAGAAACTTCCAGGGGGGGGAAAAGAAGGGGTCAACCTCAAAGAACAGCTTTCATGAAATCGTGATATACTACAAATCCAAATAGTTCTTGACTCACGCAAGGAGTCTTGATGAAACACTTCTCATGCATACTTGCAGCCTACCTGCACGCCAAGAGATCACTCATAATGTCAAAAATGAGTGCCAAGCCCCCCAGATAAACTATATCAATTCCTATTGCTGATTTACAGGGATTACATTTGGCGCTAAGAATATTGACTGGGATCTAGCCGTATGTTTAAGGTTCCGTGGGTGGAAGAGGCGGGACAATGTTTCGGATAGCCCGATCGGGGTAGACATGGCGCGACGCCCGAGGTGAGGCGAAACTACATATAAATGGAAGGGGCCAGTAACTTTTGTATATGAATTCGAGCAGTCTTTTCTTACTCTGAGCAACACTGAGTTTTGAAATGCTTGCAAAATCATTTGTTTTCTGGCTCTTGGCCAGTGTGGTGTCGGCCAACTATCTCCACGTGCCGTTCGTCAAAGAACACGGCCAACGTGCACGCTTCCATCGCCAAGCGTTAGTCTCCAGACACGGGAAAAGAGACAACACACCCGATGAAATTGTCATAGAAAGCATTCCCTATGCGCTATCCTACAAAGCAAATATTTCGTTGGGCAATCCCCCTCAGAATTTTACCGTGATTCTTGACACGGGCTCTTCGGACCTATGGGTCTACCTAAACACCAACCCCTACTGCCAAAAGGCCAAGAGAGACGAAGTCAAAATTGAAAACACTGGAATCTTGACCACAGATGGTCCAACCGACACCGGAACGTTGAGCACTATTCTATCGTCCACTGACATAGAGAACACCGGAAGTACTACTCTTTCTTCCACTGACATAGAAAACACCGTTGCCTCTACCGAAGCTTTGTCCTCGACCCAAGAGACATCTCCCGCCACTGATCAAGCATCTTCAACAGCTGCTTCTTTGCTGACTCTGGCAAGCTCTTTTGGAGAATCTGCTACATCTTTTAAAACCCCTGTTTTGATCTCTGGCACGTCGGGCTCCACCTTTACCTATCCACCCACTACTTTGTCGCAACATATATCCACACGATCCATCAACTCAGCTGCCATATCCGCCACATTGACTTGTGATCAGGTGTTTGACTCTTCGAAGTCCAGCACATTCAACAAGACAGAAGAGTCATTCTACATCAGCTACGGAGACAAAACTTTCGCCGAAGGCAACGCCGCTCTTGACACTTTATCCGTGGGACCCTTGACGATTGAACAGTATCAGTTCAACCTAGCGGCTATTGCAAGCGGCCCCATGGTTTTCGGTCTTGGGCTTTGGGGAGATGAGAATATGGCTCATTTCTATCTGAGCTTCCCGTATAGACTCCAATCCGACGGCTTGATCAAACGAGTGGTGTACTCTTTGTACATCAATG
Organism: Saccharomycopsis fodiens; assembly: GCA_002564235.1. Taxonomy (NCBI): domain Eukaryota; kingdom Fungi; phylum Ascomycota; class Saccharomycetes; order Ascoideales; family Saccharomycopsidaceae; genus Saccharomycopsis; species Saccharomycopsis fodiens. The sequence goes on from JNFV01000004.1 coordinate 1,777,433, forward strand.
ACAAGTATACAAGTGCCGGCTCATTTCTTTTCGGTGCAGTTGATACGGCCAAGTATGAAGGTAACTTAATTCTTTTGGATATAATCTCAGACGATGGTGGAACCCCCGGAGAGTTTATGGTGACTACAAATTCGATTACGGTGAAGAACTCAAATGGAACGAACCTGGCTATCAGTACTCAACGAATCCCATTGCTTTTAGACTCTGGAACTTCGAACACCATTTTTCCCAACGCGCTTCTTTCAAAACTTGCACAGTCTATCGACATGTATTACGAAGCAAAACTCCAAGCTTGGCTCATGGCCTGCAGCGAAGCCGAACAATACTCGATCGAAGTTGACTTTACCGGCAACACTTTTGAGATTCCATTATCGTCGTTTGTCATGCCCGCTTCCAAGCACAAGATTCTCAAAGAATTTTGCTCTGTGCAGTTTGAAAATTCTTCTGACCCGTTTATTATAGGCGGTGACTCGTTTTTGAGATGGTTCTATGTTACTTACGACCTTGAGCGCTTCCAGATCGGCATTGCACAGGCCAAGCAAAACGTTACAGACGAGTCAATTGTTGTGGTCACCGACGGATTACCAAGTGCTGTAACTGCGTCCCAGTACTCGAGTACTTTCTCGGATCCAATTTATTCTGCCACCGACGCAGATGAGGTATTGCCAACTAGCTACGCTCCGTTTCCAACCGGGGGAGCTACACAGCTTGCATACAAGTCATACCTATGGATTGCAGCAAGTTTTTGTTTGGGCGTATTTATATTTGTTTAGGAATAATTTTCTTTCGTTCTAATTGACAGTAAGTAGTAAGCAGTAGCTCTTAGAGGCGGTGTTCGTTCTCTCCTAGCTGATGTTAGATGCACTTTAGCACACAATTAAGCCGTGTAAATTTTTTACGGCAACATTATAGCCTAACTAAATTGGTCTTCCCAATGTTACTCTTTAGGATACTTAACGCCTCATAGTGGCCGTGACCCACCGACAAGTCGTGAAACGCTGTACAACGGACGCTTAATGCGCTGCACACCCCCTATTACCCCCTAAACCGTGCATCATGACAGAACTTGTGAGCCATCGATAATGCTACTGTCCGAAGGTAAAGCCAGACTTGGCAATTATCAGCACCCGGCATCAAAATCTCTGGTGCCTTTCGCAGTGAGAAATCAAACAATAGTGTTATATAAAGCTCTGCCACCATGTCTGGCTAGACAATGCAACTACCTATGCTCTCCCAACTCTTCACAATCTTAACCGCAGCCATGGCTGTGCTGGCATCCAGTGACTTCAGTTCCTACTCTTTTGGACTTGGCACAAATGATCCCAAGACTTTCACTTTTGATAAAAAAAACCTGCCAAAGGCCAAGTCTGTGTTCACCACCACCGGCTCGGTGAAAGAGAACGACGACACTCTTCAGCTCACAACATACGTCGGCAACAAAGAGTACCAGATTCTCACGTCTGAGTTTTCCTTATTGTATGGCAGAGTGGATTGGGTTGCACAGGTGCCTGCTGGGCCGGTGGCTACTTCTTTCAAGCTCAGCGGTGCGCACTCGGGCACACAGTTGATCATCAGCGGGCTCGCTTCCAACCAGTTAATAGGCGGATACAATGGAACACACGGTGATGCAGACGTTATTCAGATGCCGTGGAATTTATCTTTGGCGTACCACAAGTACAGCCTCGAGTGGACCTCTTCCAAGTTGACGTGGTTCGTTGACGACGTGATCTACAAAGTGAAGTTCAAGGACGGGCTCACCAACCCAGTGGACATTGCCAACTGGCCGACAACGCCTGAAACCGTCAATTTTATGATTGAGCCAATTGAGAGTGAAGGCGACAAAAATCTCAAGTACTCTACATTCATCAAGTCGATCACCGTTCACGACTACTCTGGAGGAAGCTGCTACCTTGCCAACAGTGCACATGATGGAGCCACCATTCTCCACGGAACATCATTAACCGTTACCAACAACAAGAAGGTGAGCTACCCTACTGCTCTCGCCAAATGGCTCGGCAAGAACGGCGGGCCGAGTCTCGAAAAGAGAGAGGGAGGCACTAGCAAAAGCAGCAGCACTTCAAACAGCACTTCAAACAGCACCAACGAGACCACATCCAGTTCGGGAGCGGTCTCTTATTCCTACTCCAAACTCGCTGCTTATTTGCTTGCTCTTTTCACTTTTTCTTTATTCTAAGTGTATAATATTCAATGAAAGCCGTTGGTCACCGGTGGTCACACATCCTGCGATCTAATGTTCGTTTCTGCACGCTGTACACAATTCGCGATCACCTAATTCCGCCTGCATATATCGCAACATGGCACATGAGCTGACCACACAGGGTGTCCCCAGGAGATGCAAAAATATATAAGGAGGCCACTTCAGTTATCCTACTACGATATATTAATCATCTAACAATGCCTGAATTGAGACCTTTCTTGGAAGCTCCATTGACTCAGACCGACATCCCACAGATCGACCTTGAGGGGATCGACCTCAGCAAGTACGTGGAGGGGCCTGACGGAAGAGCCTCTAGAGAGTTGCTTGCCGCCCAGCTTGAGCTGGCTCTTGTCACTTACGGTTTTTTCAAGCTCATTGGTCATGGAATCGAGGAGAAAACCTTTGACAGACTCAAGTCGTTGTCGCAGGCTGTGTTCGAGACTCCCGAGGAGCAGAAGAAGCAGTTTGTGGCCGGGGAGCAGAAGTACGGCCCGGAAGCCGACAGAGAGTTGGGAGTGATCAGAGGCACAGGGTTCAAGCCTCGGGGTCACTGGGAGTACCAGAACAAGCAGAAAGATATTGTTGAGTTTTACAACGTGCGCCAGTTTCTCCACGACGACATCTTCTTCAACGAGTTCCAGTACCCGGAGGTCATTGCCCAGCACTTGCAGGAGGTTTCTGACTACTACAAATACTTGCATCACCAGGTATTGCGCAAGGTGTTGGTTTTGATTGACATAATCTTGGAGTTGCCGGAGGGCTATCTCTGGGAGCACCACTTTAAGGTGCACAAAAACGACATCGAGAACAGCGGAGGCGGGTTTGGCCGCTTCTTGCTTTATCACGAGGTCACCAAGGAGTATGCCGAGAAGACGAATGGCACTTGGTTGAGAGGGCACACGGACGCCACTGCTTTGACATTCATCATGTCCCAGCCTATTGCTTCGTTGCAGATCAGAGACCACGATTCTGGCGAGTGGAAGTATGTCACGCACACCCCTAACGCACTCGTGGTGAATATCGGCGACGCGTTCAAGCTCCTTAGTGGAGAGTATTTCCAGTCGTCTATCCACAGGGTGGTGACGCCTCCCGAAGATCAATTTGGTCACAAGAGAAACACCGTGATCTACTTCAGCGACCCGTCTCTTACCACTGTGCTTGACCCAGCCACGTTACACTCGCCAAAGCTCGAGCGCTTGGGCCGTGACCAGTCTGTGGAGGGGAAGCCATTGACATTCAAGGAGTGGGACGAGGAGAAGGGTAAAATCTTGAACGCCAAGAAGAGACACGCTACTGGTGTTGTTGAGTTGTTCGGGAGAAAGACCTTGATGGCGTTGGAAAACCAGACCGCCGTTGCGGCTGCCTAAGAAAAAGCTTTCGGCTATTCAGCTACTGCTACCCCTAAAATTCACATATGAGCCTTATGACTTGCTTAATTTACTTTGTTCAACCAATTATTTTATTCTCAAATTGTAAGGCAATTTTTTCAAGAAAGACCTAGTTTAAAGCTGTTTCCCTGCTGTGGAGGCAGCCTGCGCAAACGTGGGGCTGAACTTGTTAGGTACAAAGTCACACCCCGACCTCAATTTAGCTAAATGCATACCGCTTATCAATAGGCTATCGTTATCTTTTTCATCGTCGCTGTGTGTTTCTATTGGTGCTCACCGCTTCGCCGAGTGCACCGGCGAAAAGATCGTGGCCTCAAAAACCCGTTAAAAACTGTGGCTCATGCCAGATCTTGGGAGTGCATACAACGGAATGAGTCTTATCAAAAAAAGTCAAACTGCAATGTCCAAAGTTTCTATACTGTATTATATATCCAACTGCTGAACTCATTTGTTTGCTTTCACTATTTCTACTTGCGGCTTGCTGGTATACTTGGCCTGGTAGAAACATAAGTTGTGGACCGCGAAGCCCCATGGAGAGCTTCGGTCTGGCAACAGCAATATCACAAATCGACGTACTTAGAAGCTTGTATTTCTTATTGAAGAAGCAAGGCATCAATGTGTGTTTAATCCAAAATTTTCAATTGGCTTTTCTTTAAGCGGTTCGTATTTTTGTTTCTGCATTGGGTCTCGCCTTGATTTCAATATATACACTGCAGCATCTCGTACAGCGGTCCTCTTCCAAGTAAGATGTAACGGGGTCCTTCTAAGACGCCAGTATAGAGGGGTCTATCAGAAATCAGGCTATTGATTTTGACTACAATAATAATCGCCTTGTTGCTTTGCTCGCCACTGCCCTACGGCACACAATTGTATCATATATTTACAAGTTTTAGCTATTTTGCATCTTCTAGCAAATGGAGTATGCTACTACCCAAGGGTAGGCTACTAGCCAGCTACCAGCATATCGCAAAGCTCTCGGCTATGCTGCTTTTCTATGTTGCTTTCCTATTTCCCCTGGATGAAGTTGACAATCTCGTCGACGGAGGACTGCGAGAAATCCTTGGACGGCTGCTGCTTCTTGCCCTTCTTCTTGCCCTTCTTGGTCTGGGCCGCGGCCTTCTGCTGCGCCTCCTGCTTCTGCAACTGCGCAAGCTGTTTGCGCTGCAACTCCTGGAACTTGGCGTTTTTAGAACTGTTAAACGTGTAAGCAGCCAACTTCTCGACCCACGACTTGCAGTCCTTGGTGATCTGCGCCTCGGTGCCCACGACCTTGCGCAACAACCGGTAGGTCTCATTGAACACCCGGAAGCTGTCCTGGTACTGGTAGTTGGAGAGCAACGCCTGGGCGTACTGGGACTTGAGGAGCACCGTGACCTTGGCCTCTGGCCCGTTAGCAGCAGCACTGACCTCGTGGATTCTGGCAAACACCTCGACGCTCTGGGCAGTGAGCCCAAGGTTGGAGAGCACCGTGGCAATGTTCACAAGACTGTTGATGATCATCGGGTGGGTGGCGCACTTGGTCTGGATGATCTGCAACACGTAGCTGTACACCTTCACCGACGCCATCGGGCTGCCGTTCAAGTTCTCGAGGTACGCCAAGCTGAGCAACGACATGATCGTCTTGTGGTGCGCGACGCCGTTGACGCGCTCGCCAATGACAATCGACTTTTTGATCGCCTCGATTGCCGCCTCGAGCTGGCCCAACTCGCTGTAGACAGAGGCAAACCCGTCGTAGCGGTCCGCCATCTTCTCGTGGATGGTGCCGTATATTTGCTCCGACAAGGAAAGCGACTCAGAGAGCAAAGACACCCCGAGCTCGACCTCCTTCTCGCTGTACAAGTACTCCTTTCCCTTCTCCCAGATCTCGTCGGCAAGACTCGAGGGGAAGCTCGTTGCCTTCACCTTTGGAACAATCGTGAGCACGTCGTCGGCAGTGAACGCAGCTGGGAACTCTTTCTTCTGCTCCAACTGGAAGCCGCATTTGGCGGCGATCTCAACCAAGAGGGCGGTGTTGTTGACAGCAGTCAACTCGGAAATCGAAACGCCCTCGACGGCAAATCTTCTCTGCAACTCTTGCTCGAGCTGAGTGGCAAACTTCTCGGCAGAGGACCCGTCGAAACGCAGCAAGTCCACGTCTGGGTACGCGCTCTTCAAAAACTCAGAGAGTTCAAGAGAGTACTCGCCGGTAGCAAACAAGAGATTCAAGTAGAGACTGATCACCAGCGGAGCAAACTCGATTGGCAAGTCCTTGACGGCAGAGCGCAAGAGGTGCTTGAAACTTCTGGCAACGGCCTCCTGGAGCACAACGTTGCGGAAGCTGTCGTAGATCCCGGCAGAGCCGGAGTCCAATCTGATCCCAATGTCGTTGGATTCGTCCTTGGATTCCTCGTTAGACGAATCCTTAGACTCTTCCTTGGACTCTTCTTCAGACTTCTTCTCAGACTTCTCCTCAGACTTCTCCTCAGACTTCTCTTTCTCTTCCTCTTCCTTGAGCTTCGCCTCCTCGTTGAGCTTCTTCACGCTCTCGACGTTCTCCTCCTCGCCCCGCAAGAACGCCTGCTTGGCCTCCTCAGTCTGCTGGGCAAGCAACCCAAGGTACCGCATGTTCACGCCGAGCTTGTGCATGATGCTGGTGAGGTGGGTGCCGTCAAAGGGCACCAAGATCTTCTCGGCGTAGACGTCCTTCAAGAAGTTGGCAATGACGGTGTCTCTGAGAAAGGTCCCGATCTCGCGGACACGGTCCTGGTCGGCGGCGAGCTCCTTCTTCTGCTCAGCAGAGAGATCGTCTTTCGCCGCGAGGCCAAAAGCGTCTGGGTTGAACTGGTACTTCGCGGCATCGATGGTCAACTTCTCCTTGTCCTCGGCGGACCGGCTGCTGATCTCCTCGGCAATGCTCTTGCGGAACCACTCGTCGACGAGCTCGTGGCGGAGGAACACCTCCTTGGACGGGTAGGCAGACCCGTCCTCCTGCCAGTGCTTCTCAACAAAGTCGATGTCCAATGGGGTCGTCCGGTAGAGGTCAATGAGGTAGTGACGGCCGTCACTGCCGCGCAAGCCCTTGGTGTCTTTGGACGTGACCAACTCCGAAGGCGCCCCTACCGAGCCGCTGCTCCACGCGGCATGCTTCTTGAGGTGGAAAAACTCGCTCACGGGCTTGAGCAACTCGGCAAACTCGCTGCTGCTGGCAATCTCACTCTGCTCGTCGGAAGCACCGTACTGCACTTTGCTGGCCGGCTCAGAGCCCTCCTTCTCCTCGTTGAAGATCCCCGGAATCGGGGTCTGGCACACCACACGGTGCCCAAGGTAGTCGACCACGCTGGTCAACGTCTTCTTGACCTTGTCGTAGTCGAGCTGGTTCAACCGGTTCAGGGCCGCAAGGTCACGTGCCACGCACCCGCGGGCCGCCTCCTCGCCGCCGGCAGCAGCGTGCTGGCCGGTGGAGTCGATGGCGAACGAGTAGAAGATATTGTTGCGCAAGTAGATCTTCTCCTGGAAGTCGGGCTCCTCGGGGTTGAGCGCAGTGAGCTCGCCGCCGACAATCAGCACCGCGGTCTTGGCGGCCGCAGTGGTGAAGTCAAACCCGACGTTGTTCAACAAGCGCTCTCTCAAAATCCGCTGGGAGAAGTCGGACCGGTCCAACTCGACAAACGACTGGTAGTCCTCGTTCCAGTCCTTGAACATGTCCGCGGCGTCAGGCCCGCCGTTGAGGAACTGGAGCTGGGTCTTGCCATAGTCCGGCAAGTTGTCCTTGTCGGCCGCGAAGATCTTGGAGCTGACCAAGTATGGGTTGGCAAGGAACGACGACGATGGGATAAGAAAGTTCAATGGGTTCTCCTTGAGGAGAAGCTCGCGGTTCTGGTCCTGGATCGCGGTGTACTTGGCAGAGAGCTTGGTCAAGAGGTTGTGCAACGAGTGGAACTTGACCACGCTGAGCTTCTTGCTGTTCTTCGCCGCCGGGCTCGGGTCGAACCGCGAGTTCGAGCTGTTGTTCCAGTAGAACCCGTCGACCCCGGCGGTCACGTGGAAGTTCTCGTTCTCAAGGGTCTGCACCTGGAGGTAGAGGAGATGGCCCTTCTTCAACTTGTTGGCCGCCGAGACCGGGTTCCAGCTGGAAAGAGCCAAGCTCTTGAGGGCCGGCGTCAACTTGAAGCGGTGGTCGGGGGAGATCGTCAGGATCCCCTGGGCGCCCTGCAACACCCGGTCTTTCAAAGAAGTGAACTCCTGCTTGTCCTCGTCTGCCAACTTGTAGGTCTCCTCCTCGGTCTTCTCGTACTTCTTGTTCTCGTCCAACTCGAGTCTGCTGAACTTGCTGACCCCCGAGCCGATCCCAGAATACTCAACTCCCAACGGATTGAAGTTCTCAAACTGCGACAACCCGCTGATCTCGCGGATCTTGATGAGGTGCTCGCGCACGCTGCGCTGGGTGTAGTTCTTCTCCACAAGGGTCAACGGAGCCGAGTCGAGCTCGCTCAAGGGGAGCGCCTCGTCCAACGGCCCCTCGGCATTGGCCAACACAAACGACGTCAAATGCGAGGTGCCGGGCATCAAGGAGATGTTCTGGACAATGGAGTCGACGGTCTCGGTGACCGCCAGGTTGAAGCTGATCTGGGGGGTGTTCTCCGACGGTGGGAGAGTGACCGTGACCGTGACGACTTCGGGCCCAGCCTGGGGCTCGGCCGCGGGTTCGGACAGTGGCTCAGTGGCAGTCTCTTTTGGTTTTTCTGCCATCTTTCACTAAGGCAGAGCTATGGCGGGGTCGTCGGACTGAAAAATTTTGGCCATAGTCTGGGGTCCGGGTAGTGCACGTGACTAAAACATTGGCGGAGCAGTGCATTGGCGAAGCCAATGTGCTGCGACAATACTTTTTAATAAGTATGTTTCTAAATAATCTATTTTTCCATGAGTATGCTTCTTGAGTCTACTTCTTAGTGAGCCTGATTGCTCCAGTTCTCAATGAGCAATCCACACTTGCTTGCACTCTCAGAATCAGGTCTCAGAGTCAGATACCAGTGAAAATCAGAGGATCACAGTAGGTGTGGGCCCATATACTCGCACCTCTCCCGCACCTCTTTCGCACCTTGCTCATGCTTGCTTCTCAGTTGCAACAGACATCTAACGTAAGGCGATCGTTGGACTTGCGGAGTACTGTTAGATCTTAGCGAGCTAGCCGCCAACCATGCATGGAGATCTTCACGGGAACCTGCCAGTTTTACGAGCTGTGCATGCCTTTAGTGGCGAGTAACAAGTACCATTGAAGCTTAAATAGAGACTTCAAAATGCAACTATTACTAAAAAATATTGCCACTGGCACTTTTTGGCTAGCTCCCTGGCCACACACTTGAGTCGTTGGCTGCCAACGCTAAACACCCCCCCCCCCCAAAAGCGTCAAACCATTACCCGGAAATGCTTAGGGGAGGCCGTTGTCACCGGGAACATTTTGCCCTGAGGTATGTTTTTTAAAATTCCTTCAGCATACCCACGTTGCTATTTTCTCTCTGGAGAGTTTTGAGAGACGTCTATTAAGAATCGACGTAAAGAAAGTTGCATCTGACGTTGGTCACGTGACCTTTACACCCCCTATCCTAGGCACGACATGTTGAACTCTGTAAGCAGTGCTTTGGCGTAGCCAATGTGCCGCGGTAGCTTGTTTGTACCGGTTGTTAGTACTGGTTGCGAGTACTGGTTATTAGTACTGTTTGTTAGTACTGGTTGTTAGTACTTGTTGCGACCTATATCCACTGTAGAGGACCCGAACTTAGCCAGTTCCTGACGCCAGTGCACTGGCTCTCAATAATAATTACTGAGCACTGTCTCGCAGTGCGTGCTCTCACTTGTGACTAGCGCACTCGCAATTGTGACTAGCACATTGGCTTTGCCATTGCACTGCTTGCCCAGAAACTGTAATGCTATCGGCATACATGAACTGGAACCTGTATTAGACCCGTCTTAGAGATCTGGCTGTGGCCGAAAGATATATGATACTACACGCAGATTAAGATTGAATCACATTACTAAACATAATAGAGGCTGGCAAATGGCGAGGACGCTACCTGCGAGGGTGCTACTTGCAAGGACGCTGGTAAATGGCGAGGGTGCTGGCAATATTGCAATAGTGCGCTACTACACAGCGTCCTGGCTTCGCCAGTCCGCTGCCGCTGCTCACAACTTCGAACTCTTCACCAACTGGGCCACCGAGTCCACAATAGACGTCTTCAAGTCCTTGAACTCAAACCCAAGCAACTCCCGCGTCACATGGTTGTCAATCACGTACTTCTCAGGGTAGTTCTCGCCGTGCTGGCCAAGGGCGATCTTGCTCTTCAACTGCGGGAAGTTGTCGGCCACCACGTCGGTGATGAGCTGCCCGCTGATTGGCGCGGAGCTGAGAAGCAAGCGCTGGTTGACCGCCTTGTCGCTCTCAAAGGCAAACAAGTGCGCCTGGGCCACGTCGCGGACGTCGACAAAGCTGCCGCTGGCGTCGACCACCGCGTCGCCCGCCTTCGACTTGAGCACCTTGTTGACGATCTCGGCAGAGGTGTTGAGCTCGTCCTTGACCTCGGAGTCGAACGCCTGGGGCCCGAAAACGTAGACCGGGTTGACGGTGGACAACTGGAAGTTTGGCTTCTCGTTCTTGACAAAGTCCCACGCGGCCTTCTCGGCGATCTTCTTGGACCCGACGTAGCCGGTCACGTTGTTCTTCTTGGACTCCTCCCAGGTGATTGGGTTCCAGTCCTGCTCGGTGTACTTGAACCCCGGGTCCGATGGCGGGTTGAAGTTCAAGATCGCCGCGAACGACGAGGTCACCACGACTCTCTTCACCTGCGGCGCGTGAGCCTTGATCGACTTCAACACGTTCTCGGTGCCCTTGAGAGCCGGCACAAGGAGGTCCTTCTCTGGGTCTGCGACGTTGAAGGTGAACGGCGAGGCGGTGTGGAGCACCACAGTCACTTCAGGATGGGCCTCAAGAGCCTTGTCGAAGGCGCCCTCTTTCTGGATGTCCTCAACAATCTCGTACGAGAAGTTGTCGGACGCGAGGTTTTTCTTGAGGGCGTCACCCTTGGCGGCAGAGCGCACCGAGCCGACAACCTTGTAGTTTTTAGCAAGAAGGTCGAGGACAATGTGCTGGGCAATGTAGCCGGTGGCTCCCGAGACGAAGACGGAGGTCATGATGAGGTATTTGTTTTCTGTTGGTTGGTTGTTTGTTCGTTAGAAAAGTATATTGGTCAGTAATCCAATATATTCAATATTCTAATGATACTTCTTTGACAACTTGGGGGAACCCGCTCTTATATAGTTTGTAGTTTGCTTGCGGTCGAGGCCAAAGTTTCAACCTTGGGCCACCGATAATCCCGCCTGCATGCGTGTGGCCTGGCTGTGGCTGCACCCTGCCACGGCTGTGGTTACTAATGAGATGGAACTTCCACGGAGTTCGAAACGCACGCGATTGCGTCAAAAAGTCGGGCGCCCTGCCTCGTTGGGCCCTCGGTCCGGAAAAAAAAATGGCCCTCGGATCGCCCGCAAGTTTTCCTTTTCGGACCGCGATTATTCACTGGGTCTGTAGATTATTCACTGGGTCTGCTTAAGAATGTTCACTGGGTCTGATACACCCGGCCCGTTCCAGATCTCGGTGGTCGGTGCATGCCGTCGAGATCCCAACATATCGGCGACGCTTATCGCACCGACACTGCATAGTGCCTTAACACGGGCCCTTATCAAAGAAAAATATTAGTTATTAGACGTCAAACATCAGATACCAAAAAAATTAGGCAGCGAACATCAAATATTAGGCAATGAAAATCAATATTAGACAACAAACATCAAATGTTAGGCACCACACATCATTCCGCGATCACACCTTGTTAGACCTTCTTACACCCTGCACCCCCCTGAATTCTACGCTGCTGACTTGGTCATTTTCATTTTTCATTTTTCATTTTTCATTTCTCGCTTTCGTTAGTCCACTAATAACAACCACCAATAACCAACAGCCACTAATATTCGCAGCGTCCTGGCTTCGCCAGTCCACTGCTATTGTGCATCATGTATTGCGAATCTTGCCAAGACAGAGACATGCTATGTGCAATGCATGCCACAGTTTAGAACACTTGGCGCGCATTTGCAAGTTTCAATTAGGCAGCACGTTGACTAGCAGTGTACTGCGAGATAGCCGTTGCACTTGCGATATTGCAAATGTGTAAAGCAGTCGATAGTCGCAATCGCGTAGCCAGTGCACTGCTTGCAAGTAACAGTTAGGCAGTCCAAGTAACAGTTAGGCAGTGCACAGTCTGGCAGTGCAAACAGTTAGGCAGTGCAACTAACATTTAGGCAGTGCTAGGTGCTGGTAACAGTCGCCAACTGCTTTACAGTATCCACCACACTGCTCTTCAAGTCCCGGAACTTGAACCCCAACAACTTCCGACTCACCAGGTTGTCGAACACGTCCGCCTTCGGATAGTTCGTCCCCGGCTTCCCGTTGGCAATCCGCAGCTTCAACTGCGGGAAGTTCCCCGTGATGATGTCTGTGATTTGCTGCCCCGTGACAGGACCCTCGCTGACAATCAACCGCTCTCCGGCAAGCCTGTCCTCTTCAAACGCAAGAATATGGGCCTTGGCCACGTCCCTGACGTCAATGAAGCTGCCGGCAAACGGAGGGATCTTCCCGTCGGGCTTGGTGCTCAAGATCTTGGAGAAAATCTCCACCGAGGTGTTGAGTTTGCCCCTGGCGCTGTCGTCAAAGGCCTGCGGCCCAAACGCGTAGGCGGGGCAGATCGTCGACAACTTGAACTTCGGGTCGTACTCGCCAACAAAGTCCCACGCGGCCCGCTCGGCAAACGTCTTGCTCCCCACAAACGCAAGCTGCCCGCCCTTCTTCGCCTGGTCCCAGGTGAGCGAGTTCCAGCTCTCCTCGGTGTACTTTGTGTCTCCCTTGGGCGGCTTCACGTCCATCACCGACACAATCAGCGACGTCATCACCACACGCTTGACGTCGGGCGCACTCAGGTTGATCGTCTCGAGAATGCTCTTGGTGCCGTTGACCGCGGGCAAGAGCACCTCTTCTTCGGGGCTCTTGCTTGTGAAGGTGAACGGCAGCGCAAGGTGGAGCACCGTGCTGATCTCCGGATTTGCCCGGAACGCCTTGTCGAAGGCGCCCTCCTGCTGGATGTCCTCGACAACCTCGTAGGTAAAGTTTTCAGAGCCAAAGTTCTTGACAAGCGCGTCGCCCTTGGCGGCAGAGCGCACCGAGCCGACGACCTTGTAGTTCTTGGCAATGAGCTGCTTCAAGATATGTTGGGCAATGAACCCATTGGCTCCTGTCAAGAATACCTTTGTCATTTGGTGTTTGAAAGGAGTCTTTAGAAGGAGATATTATTACTTTTTAGTTTTATTTTCTTGCTCACTTTCCTGCCAACTTCTTGCCCACTTGCCACTTGCCACTTGCTCACTTGCTCACTTCTTGCCCACTCTACTTGCTCTGCTCTCATCTAACCCATGCAGTGCTATGCAACGTCACTGGTTGCTACAAAGTGACACACGCGATGCGTCTCAGGCATGGTTGCTACACGCATTGACTCTGATAGGCGGGCTTGCAAACCCAATTGCTCAGCCAGGAGTCTCAAACACAGGAGTCTCCCAGTACACAAGTCCCAATGCTAGGAGGCAGTGCTGAGCAATCTGCTTGGCGGACCCCGTCGCCAAATGCGGGGGGTCAAGTGTGCCACAATGGGCCATGATTTGCTATCGTATTGAGCCAGGATTTCTGGGCACAATATTCGACAGTGCACTGCTTACAAAAATACAAAGGATTGTTTTTTTCGTTTTGAGTTATTGTGTTAGTACGTAGTGGCCCGGCCCAGCAGTGTACTACACTCTTGTCTCGACTGGAATGCACTCTCGTATTGACTGGAGACCACTGGTTCGACAGTGCACTGCTTACACAAATACAAAGGATTGTTACTCACATATTGAATTGTTGTGTTGATACGTAGTGGCACGGCCTAGTGGCACGGCCTAGCAAAACAGTCTCGTTTGACGCAGCACACTGGCTTCGCCAGTGCACTGCTTATAACGGCTTCGCCAGCGTGCTGCTTACAAAGATCCAATAACCAGCTTGTACCCACTGACAGTCACATCACTGCCCGGCTCGCTCCCAACATAGTCAATCTTCCCCTGGCTGGCAACAATCGCGTACCGCCCGGTTCTGATCCCGAGCCCCATCTTCGTAAGATCCAAGCTCAAGCCGGCCGCCTCCGAGAACTTGGCCAACGGGTCCGAGGCAAAGATCACGTGCTCACGCTCAAACTCGTTCTTGTCGACGCCAAACGCCTTGGCGAACGCCTGCAACACAAACGCGTCGTTCGCCGACAACATCACAATCTTGTCGATGCCCTTGGCGACAATGCTCTTGAGGTTCGCCTCCTTGAGATACTCCGGCACGTGCTCCTGAGAACATGTCGGGGTGAACGCGCCCGGGAACGACACCACAAGAATCTTCTTCAGCTGCGCCTCCTTCGAGAAGTTGTAGGTAATTGGAACCGCGCAAGTGAGCGCGCTGTCTTCGTCGCCGCTCAATGGCACGTACTGGAACACCACGTCCTCAGGGACCTTGTCACCAACGCTCAATGTCATTTTAGATAGAAGTGTCTTTTTTTGAATTAACGAAAAGCTTGCCAATTGATTGTTCAGTGTGTTTAGTACCGAGCAAAATGTATTAACAATCTGGTGTTGTATCGTGGGTGATGGACCGCCCCACTTATATAGGCTCGCTGCATCCTGCAGGGCTTACTCAGCGATGGCCTGCTTAAGCAAGCATAGTACTGCAACCCCCTATCCGCGGGCCCCTACCGGCGGGCCCCTACCCGGGGGGCCCCTGCCTGCGGGCCGACGTCACCTTCCGGCTCACACTTGTGCTTAGGTAAGCAGCAATGTACACGCAAAAAAAATGCAAAAAAAACCTAGCGCCACTAGGTGTCGATCCTAGGACCTCAGGGTTATGAGCCCTGCGCGCTTCCACTGCGCCATGGCGCTGATTATAAAATCTTTCGTAACGGTGGGAAGGATATTGGAAGATGGAAAGAAAAAGATGACGAGTGCTGATTACTGGGACAAAAACCGAAAGTGTGGTTTCAAAAATGCCCTGTTGTTATTTTTTATAATTTTCTTCTTGGAAAGATGTCAGTGGGAAACTGCAAAAACTAAATTAGCATTGTGATTGGGAGTACCGTTTGAGGATTAAGGATAAAGCGAGCCACGGCACATTTCAGAATCACAGCTCAGGAATGGAAATGTGTCAGCCACACGAAACCAAAAAATTGATCACTCGATTTAGCTACATATTTTTGTACTCAACACTCGCAATTTTTTGCAAGCGACCAGGCGCGACGGGAAGCTCTTCGGCAGAGTGTCTTCTAGTCGGAAGCACTGCATGTAATTTAACACTACAATCAGTAATAAAGTCAAAATGTTTGTTATATTGACTTCTCAATGCGCGTAGCGCCCAAGCTTAGACATCTTGACGGTGAACCCTTTCAGTATAAAGGACTATTACAGCTTTGCTTTCGGTTTCCACTTGGTCAACGTTCCTGTGTTTTTTTTGCAGCACGTTAGCGAGACACTGCGATACTATAAAATGCTTTATGGCAATGTGCAATGCTTTATGGCAATGTGCAATGCTTTATGGCAATGCTCTATGGCAATGTTTTAACTGACTGACTCTAGTAATGCCAGCTTTTCTTTAGACTCTTCACTATTTTTGGTCTTTTATTATATCCTTCTCTTATGTGGTTTCCAGCAAATCTGTTGTTTCTATGCATTATGTAGTTGCATGAATCACATAGTGGACGTCTGAATCAGGTCTAAGAAGACCCACGCAGTGTAATCAAGTGTTGCCTGACTAGCAATTGTTGTCTGGCAAAGCCTGTCAATACGCTGCATTAGACAACACTTGATAACAGTTAGACAACACCGATTACAGTTAAACATCTATTTGTAATAGAAAGACTGTTAAACTATTACACCGCAGCGTCTCGCTAACGCGCTCGCCACTGCTTTAGTATCTACACTTGGCTAGTAAAACATGGGTATATAGCAGAAAATATAAAGTACATGGTGGGCCACGAACCGCATTGAAAGTCGGCGGAAGCTGTAAAGCTCGCTACCAATGTGTCTGCCACCAAAAGTCAAAGAGACAGCGATGCGCTGAGATGTGCCGAGCAGTCATTTCAAGTGAGCGCCGATTCAAGACAGTAACACGCGGAGCGGCAAGCTGTATATTCGACTGAAGCCACAGTGGCGAGCGGTAGCGAGACACTGTTCGCCAGTGTTGGCCCTTGTCCGTCACACCAATAATAACACAGTGTCTCGCTACCGCTCGCCACTGTTCGCCAGTGTTGGCACACGTCGCCTGGTAGCATCGCAGCGCCACACAGTGTATTCTACTGAAGCCACATATGGCAGCCGACTGTAGAGCAAAAAGAACACAGTGTCTCGCTACCGCTCGCCACTGTTGGCACCGCCACACACCACCTAATAGCATCGCAGCGCCGGCCTTCGGCCGTCACTGCTACTTCGTCGCATACGAATCGTCAAACGGGTTGAGCGGATTCTTCACCTCCTCCTCAAAACCAATATCAAGCAACACGCTCAGGCTCGGCCGGAGCGTTCTGTACTGGGTCGACCCGCGCTGCTGCGGCTCGTATCTGCGCCGCTCGCTCTCGGTGGTGTCGGAGTCCAACAGCACGAGCTCCGTCGCACTCCCGGTGTCGCTCGGATCCACCATGTGGGTGAGCCCCGGCACCAGGCGCCGCTGCTTCGTCTTGTTGGGCTTCACCGACACGATGCGGGGACTCACCTTCGGTCTGCGCACGGTCTCGGACTCCTCTTCCTCTTCCTCCTCGAGCCCCACAAGATTTGGTTTCACGCGCACCGCGGTGATGTGTGCGTTGTTCTGCTCCGGCCGAAGCTTGGCGTTTCCGGGGAAGTACGCCACGGGAATGATGTTCAGGGCCCGCGAGAGCGCGGAGGACGCGAGCGAGGAGAACGACGTGACGCTCTGGTGGTTGCGTCTTGTGCGCGAGCTTCTGGTGCGCCCGCTGTAAAGACTGCTGGTCTGGCCCGGCGACGCGGAGTTCTTGAACCGCCGTGGCGGCATCTCGCCCACGAAGTCACGCTGCTCGGCCTCCGCGTCCCGGAACTCCTTGGTGTCAAGCACTTCTTTCTCCTGGGCCTCCAACCGCCGCACCCGGTTCAGCTGCCGCTTGTGCTTCCGGTGCCACCAGATCCCCAACGCAATGAGCCCGAGAAACACCACGCCGCCGATGACGCCCCCCACAATGCCCCCGATGTTCTTGCCGCTGCCCCCGTCACACTGGAGGTACTGGCACTTGTGGCACGACCGTGTTATCTGGATGCAGTTCTTGCCGGCTGGGACTGTGATCTCGGGGCAGTTGGCGATGCACCCGCTGTCTCTTTTTTGGAGCAAGATTTCCAAATGGTATGCCTCGCTCATAATTGCAAAATGGGTTACTGTTTCGTGTAAGCCTTGGAGGTTAAGAGCGAAAGTCTTAGGAGTAATTAGAATGCTGGATGTGCTGGGGTTGGGGTTTTTTACGGAACTGGCTAGGCTGAACGTGGCAACTTGAGGTGCAGGTGCGTGCAGTAGAATGCATAAGGACATCCCCTATCTCAGTTAGCACAGAGAGAGGATCTTTTGTAACGAGGAGATGATTTTTTGTAGCGAGTAGGTGATTTATTTCGTGTGTAGCTCAATAGCCCCCCATGCCATCTGTTGGCATTTGCATGGCGCTTGCATGGCGCTTCAAGATTGCAATGTGAATCAGCAGATGTGTGGATGTGCAGACGCGCGGTCACGTGGTCCGAGAGATTCTTTCGGGCGGTGCTGGCGTCAGGCGCGGCGCCAGGGGCGCTTTTTCTGGGCCCGGGGCGGGCCCTTTTCAGACTGCGTGCGCACCCCACAAGCAGTGCATTGGCGGAGTCAATGTGCTGCGATGGTGCTGTGATGACTAATGAACAGACTAAATGATAAAATCAGTGTGAATTACAGCTGCTAGTTGGCTAAATTCGGCGTATCATATGGGGTAGCATATGGCGTAGCATGGCACATGGTGTGCACCTCATGTGGATGCAGCACTCTTTGCGGGTTGAATATCTTGTGGATACTGACTGTGTTTCAAAATAAACGTGGTCATTATGACGATTATCATTGACTTTGAATCTTTGGCCAGCTGCTGCAGTGACCAAGAAACAGGCAAAATGATTTACTCAGTGGAAATTACAGCTGCTAGTTAAAAACTTTGGCATGACACATGGCGTAGTATAATTTTTGATTTAGTGTTCGCTGCGACCTGCTCCTAACCACCGCCTACTGAAATCACCTGTTATGTATTAGCCTCCGCAATCTTAGCAAAAATAAAATAAAACTGTCAGGAACGAAACTGACTTGTATTAGCAGTGCAGCGGGCAGCGAGGGGAGCAGCTGATGAGAGTTGAGTTCAGCGCTGCACTGTAGAGACCAGGCATTGTACTGAATAGAAACTGACAGCACAGAATGTACCAGAAAGCAACCATTGGCACATATGGTGACAGTAACAGTTAGCAGTACATCGAGAGTAGTCCAGTGAAAGTAACAGTCAGGCAGCAAATTGGAAGTAGTCCAGTGAAACTAACCAAGCAGCACATTGGAAGTAGTCCAATGAAAGTAACAGTCAGGCAGCACATTGGGAAGTAGTCCAGTGAAAGTAGGCAGCACATTGGAAGTAGTCTAGTGAAAGTAGGCAGCACACTGGCTTCGCCAATGCACTGCTCACCGCCTATCCAGTGCCATAGCTCGACACCCCCTCATTGAGAAGCGCCCTCTCCTCGTCAAACCGCTGGCTCCGCTGCGCCGCCAACCGCCGCTTCCGCATCTCCCGCGAATAGATATACCCCGTCTCGTCGTACACAATTGGATAGTTCTCGTCGCCAAAGGGGCGTTCCCGTATGGCCTCGATGTACTCCCGGTTCTCCCGGATGAACTCCTTTTTGGAACTGTCAAACGACTCAAGAATGCTCTCGGTGGAAGCATTGTCTAGCTTATACACCTCCTTGGTCGCCGCCTTGATCGCACTCACTTTTTTCTCGTTCGCCAACTGCGAGCGCACGTTGCGGTTCATCTTCATCTTGGTGGGCGTGGTGGCCCCGCTGCCGGCTGTGCTGGCCCTGCCGCCGTTGCCCCCGGTCACGTGATCAGGCACTTCCTCGACGGAAATCTCGCTCTCGTCGAGCTCGTTTCTGTTCCCCGCCGAGTCGAGCCAGTAGGTCTTTGTCTTCCCGCCCTCGCTGTAGTAGCGCAACCCCTGGTGCAACTTTTTCTGCCGGGTGAGTCCGTCCAAGACACTGACATTGCGGTCGTTGTCCACGCTCTGGAACTCTCTGAAGTTGTATCTGTCTCCGTTGCCAAAAGTTATTTGGAAATCAAGAATCAAATCCACAACGCCAAATACGTCTGACAACGCGTACCAAAAGCTCATCTTCCCGGACTCGCCAAGGTGCCGCACGGTGTACTCCTCGTAGTTGAACGACATCCAGTGGCCGATGGCAAAACCAATGAGCTCGACGCATAGCACGCTGTTCTGTATTTCGAAGGAGGATTCTGTGAGGAACCCGAAATAGTTGAGAATGGCGAGAATGATGCCCTGCCAGTACAGGGCAAAGAGAATGAGCTTGACGCAGAGAAACTTGCCCCAGGGCTGGAACGGCCTGAGGTCGCTGTAGAGACATTTCCAGAAGAGCGCGAGATTGTACAAGGACACCGAAACACTCACGTTGTAGATGAGGTTAATCCAGAAGCCGAGGGTAAACAAAAAACTCAGCGAGGACGACAACCCGGGCACCATCAGGTTGACGGCAAACACAAGGCAGATGAACGGCTTGAGCCAGACGTACTGCAAGATGCATCTCTTGACCTGGAGGAACAGCTCAGGATCGCTGATGTCCACGGGAGATCCCAATATGTTCATTGGGAATGGCTGCACGACAGGAGCCCGCCCGGCAGCCGTGACAATGATGTTGCGCTCGCCGCCAAGCAAGTCGGTGAGCAACGAGTAGAACATGTAAAGAACAAACGCCTCGTAGATCTCTTTGACTGGCTGAATGAGTTCTATGATCCACTTGGGCGCCACAAGATTGAGGTAGCACACCACCGAGTAGATGGGGATGATGATGAGGATACGGACCACTAGTCTTTGCTGGAGCGGTTTTCTGTAGTTCAACAAGTGGAGGGTGATGCAAGTCAATGAGATGGCCACAGAAACAAGCGAGCAAAAGCGGCATATGGCTAGCACGCCGCTGGGGAGAGTGCCCATGGTGTCAGATGGCTGTGGTCGGGTCGGGTAGGGAGGCTGGGAGAGAGATTGGGGCGTCGTGGTGCTTGCTGACTCTGCGGTGCTGTAATAAACTGCACCAGGCGATGGAGTCACGTGATACGATTACTGAGCAGCCAAACAGCACCGCTACGTCGTACTTCGAATGTGGCCAACTGTTTGCGTTTTTTTGAAAACACCAAACAAAAACATTCCTGACACCTGCCTCACTGAACTGCCAAGGTCGTAGCTTCTGCTGCTTCACCCTCTGCTAAGTACGGTACCAAACGCCTTTCAGCAGAGCACGTGACTTGTTTTATGCACCGCGCTGCGTCCCGCTGCGTCCCGCTGCGTCGCCGCGGGCCTGCAGGTTGGTACCGAATGCCATCTACAATAGGGTCCTGACCGGAGGAGGTATATGCTAGCTACTAGTCTGGGGCGCACCCCAAACCAGTATCTTTGGGCAAACAGAGTACTGCCATGTGGTTGGTCCAAGACCCTATATATATGTCTGTAGTCTGGAAAGCCGGCTCTTGTTGACACCTCCCACAGTCTCTCTTTTACTATGCAGCTCCTGCAGATCCTCCAGACACTCACTCTTTTGAGTTTGGCGGTTTCGGCTCCACTCAACCAGCAGAAGCGCGACCAGATCATCACTGCTACTATCAATGGGAAAGTCGTTTCCTGGACCCAGGCGGGCGGTGGAGGCAGCCCCCAGCCAACAACCGCGAAGCCAGCAGCAAAGCCAACTCAGCCACCTGCCAAACCAGATGCCAAACTAACTTCCAAAACGTTGACTAGAACACACACCAAGCACACCACCAAGCCAAAGGCAAACAAAAAACACAAGCGCCACGAGGTCTTGGCCTCGGCGACTTTCAATGGGAAGGTCGCGGTGTGGACCATGACCGCGCCAGACGTGCCGGGCCAGGCGGCAGCAGGCGCAGCAAAGCCCGCGGCAACGTCGGCGGCGGCTCCCAAGCCGGCATCCTCAGCGGCTCCGAAACCAGCATCCTCAGCTGCTCCTGCAATCTCCACATCTGGCAAGTCTGTTGACAACAGCGGCTCCAGTTCGTCGGGCGGCATTGACGGCGACTTGAAGGACTTTGCCAACCCAAGCAAGCAGTTCCAGGACGGCACGATTGACTGCTCGAGCTTCCCCTCGGGCCAGGGCGTTGTCGCCTTGCTGTGGATCGGCAAGGGCGGCTGGGCGTCTGTGACCAACCCGACAACGGGAGACACATACGATACTTGCAAAGAGGGCGCGCTCTGCTCGTATGCTTGCCAGGCTGGAATGTCCAAGACACAGTGGCCGTCATCGCAGCCCTCTTCTGGCGAATCTCGGGGCGGCTTGACCTGTAAAGGCGGCAAGCTCTACCGAACAAACACCGCCACAAACTACTTGTGCAGCTGGGGCAAGCAGCTGGCGTTTGCCGTGTCAAAGCTCAACCAGGTTGTGTCTCTCTGCCGGACAGACTATCCCGGCTCCGAGAACATGAACATTCCAACTCGGTTGACCGCCGGCTCGACCAAGCCGATGTCGGTTGTCGATGAAGACAGCTACTACCAGTGGCAGGGGAAAAAGACGTCCTCGCAGTACTATGTGAACAATGCCGGCATCGACGTCGACAAGGGCTGTCTCTGGGGCACCGACAGCGGCACCGTCGGCAACTGGGCGCCTGTGGTGCTTGGTGTTGGGTCGACGGGCGGCACCTCGTGGCTCCTGATCAACAAAAACCCAAACAACAAGAAGGCGCCAAACTACACCGTTGAGATTGTCGGCGGCAGTGGGTACAAGGGGCTGGGAAGCTGCTCTTACAAGAACGGGGCGTTCAACGGCGGCAGCCAGGACGGGTGCACAGTGTCTGTGACTGCCGGAGTCGCAAACTTTGTGTTTTCCTGATAGATATAGAGTAGGTCATTGAATTGATATCTAGAGTTTGTGAGTGTAGCGGGGAGGAGGTTCAATAGGGAATATTCAACAGTTAGCTACTGATTAGGTGGTTGATTTGCTGCAGTCAAGATGCTATGCTGCAGACAGAAAGGAGATGTTATGCTGCATGCACAGTGCTGCAGCTTGCTACTATATGGGAAGACAATAGATGTGCCATCAGAGAGAGCAGAATGAAACAGAAGCAGAGAGAAAGAGCCCACAAATCTAATTGAAGAAGTCTATCGCAATACATTGAAAATTTCCAGAACTCTCCGGCAACTTTGTCTACCGGAAACCGGAATCTGTCTGAACATCGTTCCCTGCCAAGGCCCACAGTTTATGAGCCACGGTCACGGGAAAGCACCCACATTCCCAGTAGCCTACCCAGATCATCGGATCATCCGAGTGTGACAAAACTTTTTATACTATTCAGAAAACAGCATAAAGCAACTTTGAAACTGTCTAACAATGTCACTCGATCAAAAATACAACTTGCGCCCCTTCGTGGAGGCCCCCGAGACGACCAGCGGCGTGCCCCAGATCGGGCTTGAGGCCATCGATTTGAGCACTTACAGAGAGGGCCCCGACGGGTTGGCCGCAAGATCAAAGTTGGCGCGTCAATTGGAGAAGGCCTTGACCACCGACGGGTTCTTCAAGTTGGTAGGCCATGGGATTCCGGAGGAGGTGCTTGCCTACATGCGGTCCATCGGCCAGTCCATTGCGGAAATGCCAGAGGACCAAAAGACCGATTTTGTCGGAGGAACCCAGATCGCAGAGCAGGAAAGAGATCAGGACTTGGGCGTGATCAGGGGGCCGGGATTCAAGCCAAAGGGGTATTTCACCTACGACAACGGGCAGAAGGATACCGTGGAGTTCTACAACGTGCGGTACTTCTTGCATGACGACATTTTCAGAAACCAGATCAAGTACCCCGAGTTTGTTGCGTCTCACTTGGACGACATCCAGGGCTTTTTCAAGGCAATGCACAACGAGCTTCTCCGGAAGATCTTGACGTTGTTTGATATTGTGCTTCAATTGCCCGAGGGCACGTTCTGGGAGCGCTACTTCAAAGTGGTGGAAAACGACCTTGACAACTCTGGCGGCGGAGTCGGCCGCTTCATTTACTACCACAAGGCGAGTCAGGAGTACAAGCAGAGAACAAACGGCACATGGCTCCGTGGACACAGCGATCAGGGAGCGTTGACGTTTATTATTTCCCAGTCGATTCTTGCGTTGCAGATCAGAGATCATAACACGAATGAGTGGAAGTACGTAAGCCACACGCCAAACTCATTTATTGTGAATGTTGGAGACGCGGTGACGTTTCTCACTGAAGGGTATTTCAAGTCTGCACTCCACAGAGTGATCTTGCCACCCGAGGACCAAGCCAGCTACAACAGAGGCACCGTGATCTACTTCTGCAACCTTGCGCCAAACACGCATATCGATACGCGGTCGTTGGACTCACCAAAGCTCCGGCTGCTCGGGATTGAGACGGACCCTGAGTTGGAGCGGATCACGTTCAAGCAGTGGGACAATACCAAGGGGAAGTTCTTTAACAAGACAAGTAATACGAACCGGAGTTCCAAGGGGATCAAGTTGTTGGGCCGCGAGACGTTGATGTCGTACCTAGAGAAGGCGAAGTGAAGCAGCAGCGCAGCAGCGAGCGGTAGCAAGGTGCTGTATTGACAGAATACAGCGGCAGAGGCAGAGCTGCGGAAGTGAGTCTTAGTGCTCTATTCAGCCCTGTGACGAAGTGGATCACTCAGAGGATTGGTGGTCCATTGCTAATTGGTAGTCCATTGCTGATCTATCAAATGACTGTTCTCTGGTCTTGCCAAGAATGGAGCTCATTATTGCAACTCAGCATCCACTGCAAACAATTAGTCAGGTCATGTCCCGAGAATGACGCACGGCGAGATTTGCTTTGAGCAATGCCTTCATTCATGTCAAACCCTGTCAAAAACGCTTCAACCTAATACCGTGTAAGCCCAGCATCGCATAAACCTTATCGGACGGACCGTTGGCTGCAGGAGGGGGCCACGCCAATTGTCGACAAGCTCAATAAAAATGTCAGAATCGAAGTAAAACGCGTGAAAATATACGAATCAGAATAAAAGTAGAACTCGTAAAAACGTCAACTGTCCTATTGCCTTGGCCATAGACAAGAGCCTGGCATGCAGCGGTGCAGCTGGAACCCACGCCTCTGCCAAGTGGTGGACCAGCATAATATATTCAATACCATCTTTTGGTGCTATGTTTCAGAGTTTACCTCTGAGACAGTCTCAGTTTTGAAAGCTTTTTACTGATTTAATTTTGAGTTCTGTTTCTAAGGTACTTTTATGGGTGGTACTGCCTGCACCGCTCTATTCATGCACCGCTCCAGCACTGGCCACTGCATGAGCGCCCCGTATCTCCCCAGGCGAACGCCGAGCCCTCAGCCATGTCTAATGAAATGAGTAAAAAAATTACTTAACACATTCGTTTCTCAATTGCATGATTTTCCGTTCTTTGCATTTTTGTACTAGCTTTGTAGAACATCTCGGACGATACTCCATTAATGTAGACTGCGAAGCTTCGTGCCACATTCCTGGCCCGCTCAATGGCATATGCACTGACTGCTCTCCGCCATGCACTGCGCTCCGGCCTTGGTCCTGCATGGCATCCCGAATAAGCACCATTCTCCCTCATATAATATTGATGAAAATAGCCTATGAGGGTTTTGAAAAAAATTAATTCTTAATGCTTTAGGTTCCTGATGCTTTAGGTTCTTGATGCTTTCGGGTCTCGATGCTTTCGGCTTTACATGGCAGAGCCAACTTACCTGCACGCGCCCCCTGCTTTCCCGCTCTCTCCTGGCTCCACATCTCTCCTGCAGCTCTCTCCTGCAGCTCGTGCGAGCTGGGGCATGCTGCACAGAGATGAGCTTTTTCGAGTTACGCTTCCTCTTGTATACTCAGCGCCAACACCATACAACGCTGCTGCACAACACTGAGCATATGAAACCACTCTACGCCTTATTCATCTTGTTGTTTATTAGTTTTGCGGGCGGCGGTGTGCCGCGGGTAAGCCATATTTACGGGCGGTTCTCTCATGACATGGGCAAAATATTGTATTTCCAGGAGGAGCACAGCCCCACGGTGCTGAGAACTATTCGTGTCACCAACATGCCCAAGGACCTTCCCCTGTCTCTTGTCCTTAAAGAGTGCCAAGGCCTACAGCGCCCGATTGTCGGCGGCGGAAAGTCACTCAACAAGGAGACGGACGGGGAGATCTTCTACACCTACCCAGATGACGACGTATCTTTAGATCCCGAGTCGCCAAAGTATATTGGTGAGCTTTGTGCTGCACTTGTTCCTTCTAGCGGTATCCCCGTGTCCACCACTAAGCTTTTAGTGGCTTATTTTGACGGCGATTCAGATGTCGGCGAGCCAGGAAACGACGAGCCAGGAAACGACGAGCCAGGAAACGACGAGCCAGGAAACGACGAGCCAGGAAACGACGAGCCAGGGAACGACAAGTCAGGGAACGGCGAGCCAGAGCGGCTGCCGGGTTCTGGGTCGTCTGGTTGTGCCTTCAACGCAACAGAAGCGGCCGAGATAATCATCCATGAGATGAGGTTGGAGCTTAAAGACAATCGTGAGGAGTTGTTCCCGCAGCAGCTTGACATTATCAAAGCCTTGATAGAGGCACTTCCTTCTGACGTTTTCGCAAGATTCGAGGCAAAATTTGATTCAACCTTGTTCAAGGAACTCAAAGAAGTCAAGGACATGGTGATTCGGCAGGACGTAGCATCTCAGAACTCAACCACTGATTTGAAGAAGCACATCTCGACTGAGCTTAGTTTGCACGGTTTGCTGCCAGGGAGTTGCGTCAACGACACCTCGCCAGCGTGGTTCGAGCGGAACGTCGAAGAGTTAAAGGAAAGATTGAACCTCTCGTACATCTATTTCAAATCCACTTTTAATCTCACGCGTGCTGTCGAGAATGGGAACAAGGCCCTTTTGAAACAATTGCGAGAAGATGCCAAGGATCTAGAGGGCTTAAAATACTGGATTGCTTGCCTTCTCTTCTCCGCAATCTTCTTGGCTTTAGGCATTGCCATTAGTGCTGCCTTAAATCGGCCAAAAAAATTGAAGGCGACCTACTTACTCTCGTTTGATAAGGAGGAAGACGTTGTTGTTTTCGTCAACGACCTTCCCGTGGAGAACCCAGCTGACATCGATGGTGAAGCCGCCGACAGAGAGAATGAAACCGACGAGTCCGCGGACTCTTGGCTTAAAAAGTGTTGGAAAGCAATCACCTCATCGTCTAAAAAGAAAAACCCACCAGTCAAGAAATCGCGGCCAACAAATGAGGAGATCATCTTCAACAATCAGTATAGCGAAGTGCCTCGCGCCCGTCTCCATCGCGCGTCTGCCATTAACGGCATCATTCAGCTTCTCACGACGTACTCTGCCAATAACGCTTGGATCCCACCAGTGGACATTGGTAACATCCTTGGAGACAGACGTCCCGTCTTGGGTTTTGCCCAGTTTTTGAGAGAGTACAAAGCGACGTATGGAAACAATGTGGCTGCCCCTGAGACGGAACAAGTCGCGCGGGGAACTCTCCATGTTATTTTGAGAGACTCGCGCGGGCCACACGAGGTTTCGATCAAAGAGGCCCAGAAGTTGCTCTTTAGATACTCTATGGCCAACCTCTACATCATTCAGGGGCACTTGCACCATGTGTGTGTGCAGTCCAACACCGTTCCACGCAACTTCATAGAGGAGGGAGATGTTCTTCCAGGATACTAGTGGAACGACAGTGTCGGTAGAGTAGAATGATCGGGAGTTGAATGGCTTTTTTTGTTTTACTTGCATCTACTCCAGCAATATGCTAGTTGGTCTCGAGGGCGAGTGTTGACGACATCTGCTTCCACAGAATTGTCTTGAGCCCTGTTGACAGTTCTGAGACAGCTCTGAAGTCCCTTTCTGGTGCACTGCTCTGGCCGTTCGTTTGCTACCTCTGTTTCTTGTCGCTGCCTTGGGAGTTTCCCTTTGGCTCCGACCATGATGGCTAAATGTGTATGAATTGTTCCGGCATCCGTTTTTCCTTGTTTCCCTTTTTTCTATATTTCACATGCCCCCAAAAGTAAAATTAATGAGTATAATGAAAAGCGATTGTAAAACAGTGCATTGACAAAGCTCCTACTAGCTCTTACTACTAGACACACATACCCAACATTTCAGTATGTAGCAACTACAACGTTTATACACCTTGCTTTCAAAACTATGCCGCTAACTAGCTGCAATGAAAACCAACAAAATACTCGCTGGCAAAAACATCAGATGCTTGTTCTCGACCTGGCCAGCACCCGAAGTCTCGTTGATCTTTTTCGTCTTGTTCTTGCGCTTCTTGTGCTTCTTCTTCTTCTTTTTGTGGATTGTGCTTCTGCTGGTGGAGGTGGTTCTTGAGCCGCTAGCAGTGTGGGGTCCACTGGAGCCAGACCTGCCACTCAATCCACTGCTAGAGCTCGAACCGGAACCCCCGTAGTGGTGCTTTGGGTCTCTTCTATATACACTGGCATCCGCTGCTAGTTTCTTAAAAGACGGAAAGTTCAACGAGGCGTCTGGAAATGCAAGCGGGAAGGCGTTTGCCCACTGGAGCAAGGCAATGCCATAGGCAGAGTAACTCAAGCGCATTTGTTAGACACTATCAGACAAAAACGAGATGTTTTCACAATCTTATGTTCGGAAATTAATACATCTGTGCCTTCGGAATTTCATTAAAATATATATAACACTACTAAGCCCCTGCACCACTACACGTTATTTTACCGCTTCTGAGCGACTGTATCTGATGGGTTGCGGCAATCTGAGTCCATTTTTGCGTAGCTGTCGTAGCTCCCGGACTTTCCCAGTGCGCCGCTACACAGCTGATAGCTGCCGGTACTCTTTATCGCCAGTGTTGTACACTCAGCGTCCCCTTGCGGACCTTTGACGTCGCCAATGCACTTCTTTGGGGGCAGCGGCACCACATATTGCACCAGCCCGAGATTCGAAAAACGAGTTCTCGCATCAGTTTGCTCTTGCCGTTCGAACTTTACTCGGCCGTATCCCTTACAAACTAGGCACGGGTTTTCTTCTGGTATAAGCTTGCGTTTCCCTGATCCTCTACAAGCTCCGCATAAGAAACCACCCAATAATCGGCAATTAACAATAACACGATCCCTCGTCAAGTCTCGTACTTTTGTAACGTACTCTAGAGGAACCGTGGTGATGGGCCCAATATATGACAGTTTCCATCCCAAGGTGTTCCAACATTTATGACAACTCAAGCCGCTTTCCTTCTCGACTCCGGTTTTGTCGCACCAGGAGCATTGGTACCGAGACCAGTACGACCAGGGAGTAAGCAGTGTCACTGAATAGCGCTGCGGATGTCGAATCATTCGAGACTCTGGAGCTCTGACGGGGTACGATACACAATACTTTGGGTGCGATCGTCGCGGATCGTTTTTAGGAAGCATGCAGAGTGGCAGCATGCTGTCTTGCTTCTCGAAACTCGGCTCCGCAGCCTTTTCCGAGTATCTCGGCACCTGTTCCTCGGGTAGCAAGTCAAAAACCACCTTACCTGCTCCCCTGCACACCTTGCAGAGCGTATAAAGCTGTCCCGTGCCCCTGCAGCGGCCACAAAGGAACCCATCAAGCCCTGGGTCACCTGGTGTCACGGACTCCGGGTCCAACGGAACAACACCACTATCTGTCTTGATGTAGTTGAGAGCTTTGATGTACGGCAGAATCCAACCAAAGCCTTCCCAACAACAATAACAACTGTCTCTGCTTGTCGCATGGACGCCGGTGTTGTGGCAGTCCATGCATTCGAAGCCAGCTGGATACACCCACGGGGTGAGCAGAGAGACTTTTTTATGTCTGAACTGAGGGTGATACTCGCAAGAAGTACTGGGTTTCTGGGGTTTGACCAACGTCTTGGTTTGCATAAGATGATGCTCAAGCCATGGCATGTGCATGCGCTGCTCTGCAAGAGACCGTTCCGGCCAAGACTCCGGCCATTCAACGGGGATCTTTTTTTGTCCAAGAGTTCCTAGCCACAGGACCTTCTGCTTGTATGGCTGTGGCTTGAGCAAGTCGTCAACTATGGCTGAATCGTCGCCTGACATTGTTGCTATGGCTGAGGAATGGGTTTGAAAGAAACGTTGGAAAGAAAGTTGTCCAGTACTGGCAGCTTGAAGGAATCCACTGCAAGGTGACCACATCATGTGGTACGCGCCGAAGGTGAGAAGCCATCATAATAAAGTTGAAAAAGGCATGCCAACCAATGACCTTGATTAATGTGGATAGCATGCAGTCAAAGATGGTGCCGCATCACTGACCGCCGTGCAATGCTGCCATAACATCTTCAGCTTGCCACAACACCCTCGTCACGCTGGCCATATTTTGCCATCACCCAAACGCATTGAAGCTCCTCTGAACTCTGGATTTGAATCAGTATTCCACTGTGTTGCAGTGTGAGATATCACCCTCTTTCCAACTACAACCTTCTCTGTTGGAAAAACACTGAAGGAGCTGATCTTTCCAGGCGATATTTCAGATCAGCAAATCATCCGACAGTCGTCCTGACAATCACACAACCATAATCTAAAAGCACAAACTCCCAATGCCTGGCTTAGCGCTGTTGTCATCTTTCGCACAAATACTGAACACGACGTTTCTCCGACAGACTCGTCCCGCCCATGAGGACCAAAAAGTTTTGTCACGTGACGTTTCAGCTCAGCACTGGAACTCAGCGAAGTATCCAAATGAAAGCGGTTGACTACTTTGAAAGAAATTAAGTTGTTGGAGATTTGGGAAAAAGATGATTCCTTCCATCAATCAATGTGATAAGCGTGAAACTTTGATTCTTGGGTGTAGATACGCCAAAATTTGTCCGGAGCAGTCTTTCCACTGATGTTCCGACGATGCAGTACAGATTGACGTTCCAGATCTAAATATAGTCCGAGAGACCCTGGTCAATCATTCTGCACTTACCACGCATTTGCAATGCCCCAATCCTTGTTACGAGCTCTACGTCACATCTGGCGGCGAGTCAGACCTGAGAACAATAGAACGTACCTCACAGTAGCCTGCATGCGCACGCATGGTAACATGGCAGACGCAAGGTAGTACCAGCGATCATTGATTTACCACATCCCGAGTCGATGCGCCGCCCACTGAAACAACAGGAACTTTGGCAAGAGGCAGGGCGCGAGCGGTAGTGTGAAACGCAGTACTGCGCACGTCAAGGTATTAAACTGGCTCAGGGTCCACCTGGAGGCGACGAGTACTAAATCACACCTCACTTCCCAGCCATTTCCACTTTACAGCTCTCTCCCACTTTGTCATTCATTTACAAGAGCTGTATCAGAGGAACAACGCCAAAAAGAAACATCCCTACAATAAGACTTGTCTACATCCTATTGTACTGCGATCTTCCTACGAAACACAACTCTCTCCATCATGCAACCAACACTCCTCTTGGCTGTTGCATGCTGCTTGAGCTCTGCCACTGCAGACATGACCAACCGCCACAACCACAAGCGCGCCATTACAACATTGTTTCTGTACGTCACAGACGAGGTTGATGTCAGCACTACGGTGTATGAAGATGCGACCACAGACCCGGGGATCGTGGGACTCGTCTCGGGCCAGCCCGGCGGAGTTCTCCAAAAGGATGTGGCGACTAGCAGTGGTAGCTCCGCCAGCAGCGCAGCTCCAACAACCCTCAAAAGTGTTTTACAGAGTGCCAACAATGCACAGAATGTTGCGGCTGCCGCGACTGTGACAGTGGGCAAATCTCCAGCCGCGGCAGTTGCCCCAGCCTCTGCTGCGCCTGTAGCCGTTTCTGCCATTGCATCTGCCCCTGCCTCCTCTGCCGCGTCCGCCGCTTCATCTGCACCAGTCTCTTCCTCATCCTCTCTGTCTGGCTCCTCGAAGTTACCTTCGTCGATCGGCAACATTGATGGAGACCTAAAAGACTTCGAGGACCCCACCAAGAAGTTCGTCGACGGCACTGTGAAGTGCTCGGATTTCCCGCTCGGCCAAGGGGTGATCAAACTCCCCTGGATTGGCAGAAACGGATGGGCGTCAGTGACCAACTATGACACGGGCGATACTGCTTTTGAGTGCAAGGAGGGCTGGTTATGTTCGTACGCGTGCCAGCCAGGTATGTCCAAGACCCAGTGGCCATCGGCACAGCCTGCCCTGGGCGAGTCCAGAGGAGGCTTGATCTGTAAGAACGGATACTTGTACAGAACACGCCCGGAAAAAGACTACCTCTGCGAGTGGGGCCAGAACACAAATTGGGCGGTGTCAAAACTTGACCTGGTGCTCTCGCTCTGTCGCACAGATTACCCTGGATCTGAGAACATGAACATCCCGACACGGCTTGCTCCTGGTGAGCAGAAACCGATGTCGACTATCAAGGAGGATGGGTATTACACCTGGAAAGGTGGAAAGACGTCCTCGCAGTACTATGTCAACAATGCGGGTGTGGACGTTGACCAGGGCTGCTGGTGGGGGAATGACACGACGACTATAGGCAACTGGGCACCCGTGGTGCTTGGCTCGGGGTATACTCTCGGCAAGACGTGGCTCCTGATCATTCCAAATCCAAACAACGAGGTGGCTCCCAACTACAATGTCAAAATTGAGGCTGTCGGGAAAGCGCAGTTGCAGGGAAACTGCTATTATGTAGATGGCCAGTACAGTGGTGGGCCCGGTTCGAAGACAGACGGATGCACCGTTGCAGTTACTGGTGGGACCGCCAACTTTGTCTTTTCCAAGAGGGGGAAATAGCAGGCACAGAGTGGTACGGAATGGCACAGCGGAGTTGAATAAAGATAAATCCATACTGCTAGATAAGTGGAGAAGGCCAACCGGCGTGGGGCCCATTGAGGTGCATGCAAGACATTGCCTAATTGAGTAGACCAGCCAAGATATATATTGTTCTATGCAGTGTAGATCGGGACGTAGTAATAAAAATTGATGAGCAGTGCATTGAACTGAGCAACTGCAATATGTGTTTTGAGTTGTGCTACAGATGCTATTTGCTAGTCGGTAGTGCACGTAGTGGCCATGATGATGACCAAGCCGTGACACAGTGCTCAATGGCAATAGTCGATTGGCAATGATACCTAACTGTCACTGACTAAATTGCTAAATCGAGGACTGCCTGTCACTAAGTAGATCACCAAATTGGAGACTGCCTGTCATCAGCTAGATCGCCAAATTGAAGACCTACCTATCATTGACTTGGTCTTCGTAGTTAGCTCATCAACTAGTAGCACTATCTCGCTCCGCTCGATGGTGCTTCTCACTCCGCTCGATGGTGCTTAGTGAATGAACCCCCCATCGTTCACAATGAACGCCTCAATCGCAGCTATCGCAGCGTACAACCGGTTCTCGGCCTGTCTAAAAACAACAGAGTGCTCACCATAGAACACCTCGTCGCTGACCTCCTCCTTGTGGCGCGGCAAGCAGTGCATGAAGGTCCAGCCCTTCTTGAGATTAGACTTTTTGATCAAGTCACTGTTGACTTGGAACTCACTGAACGTCTTCAACTTCTGCTGAGTCTGCGCCTCTTCCCCCATCGAGACAAAGGTGTCGGTGACCACCACGTCGGCACCGTCCAATGCCTTGACCGGATCGTGGGTGATTTCAAACTTCGCATAGTTTCTCTCGGCAATGCTCTGCGCCTTGGCAGCAACATCGGCGTCAAACTTATATCCCTCTGGGATCGCCACGCTGACGTCCATGCCAAACCGCAAACAGCCCACCGCCATGTCGTTGATCACGTTATTGGCATCGCCGACCCACGCCATCTTGCGCTTTTCCAAGCGGGGGCCGTACGTCTCAGCAATGGTCAAGAGATCACAAATCGCCTGGAGCGGATGGTACTTGTCGCACAAGGAGTTGATGATCGGGACCAGGCTGTGCTTGATCAATTCCTGGATGTCATTGTGGGAGTTCACTCTGGCAAAGATACCATTCGTCATCAGACTGATCACCTTGGCACTGTCCAAGTAAGACTCGTTGACGCCAAGCTGGATGTCTTGGGAGCCCAAGAACAACGGATGCCCGCCAAAATAGGCCACCGCGCCCTCCGACGAGATTCGAGTTCTTGTCGACCGCTTGGAGAAAAGAAGGGCCGTCGTCTGGCCGCTAAGACTCGTGTGGACAATGCCCAGCTTGGCCTTGACCTCGTTCTTGTAGTGGGCCGCTCTGTTGACGAGCGACTTGAACTCGAAGTCCGAGAGTTCCAGAATCGACACCAAGTGACGGAGGCTCGACGGAGCGGTGCTCGAGAAGAGGCGTTTGAAGAGCATCAGAAATGTCTAGGAAGTGTGAAAAAAAAAGAGTCTCTTAGAGCTAGCTTTTAATATTTTTGCTTATCTAAAGCCCCACAATTCGTGAGTCAGTGAGGCATTGTGAGTAATCGCGGTTGCTAGGGGCACTACAGCAGCACGACCCACAGGCAATTCAGCACTGGCGAGCACAGCGAGACAGTGCGTGTGCTCTCAACCGTGACTATTTAGCACTCAACCTTGACTATTTAGCACTTATCCGCGACTCTTTAGCACTGGCGAGCAGAGCGAGATAGTGACTATTTAGCACTGGCGAGCAGAGCGAGATAGTGACTATTTAGCACTGGCGAGCAGAGCGAGTCAGTGCGTGTGCTCTTAACTGTGACCTTCAGCACTGTGACCTTCAGCACTGTGACCTTCAGCACTGTGACCTTCAGCACTTGCGAGGAGAGCAAAATCGCACAGTGTACAAGAGTTATGCAAGTTCCAGTACATTTTGTCGTCTTATCTACCCACACCTTCACTGCTTAAAATTTGCTACTGTCAATTTAAACAAGGGAAATTGCCCAAAAGTCATTGCTCTGAAGAGAATCGCCTAAAATAGTGCACCTTTTTATATTGACAGACTTAGCCAAGAAGCCCGACGGTCTCGCGAGCAGCTTCGGCGGGAGTGTCTGAACCATGTAGCTAAAACCTAAAAATGTCTCATCATTGGCGAGCAAAGCGGGACAGTAGTGGAGAGTCACAATTGAGAGCACACTAAATGGTCACAGTGAGAGCACACTAAGTGGTCACAGTTGAGAGCACATTAAGTGGTTACAGTTGAGAGCACATTAAGTGGTTACAGTTGAGAGCACACGCACTGTCTCTCTTTGCTCGCCAGTGCTAAATAGTCCGTCTCGCTTTGCATAATCTTTGGGCCCTACTCCGATAACACCGGGCCCCCGCATGGGCCCGATCGGGGCGGCGCGGCTCCGTGCATGCCTGCTTGCGTCAAATGATTACCATATGCTCTGAGCCGCAGTGAGCCCCAGTTCGCAGCACAGTACAAAAGCAGAGGGTTAGTCCATTGCTAATTCACACACTTTGCCAACAGTTTGTCGACACTGCCTAACACTATGGACTTTGACGATACGGAATTGAGAGTCGGGGGCGGCAAGAAGCCTGCCCGCTGGCTCAAGCCTCTCGCGTGTGCATTGCTCACCTTCGGCGTGGGCTGCTTGCTCTACTCCAATGCCCCGCAACAAGAGTTGCGCTTCTCTGACAGCCCAGAGGCCAATGTCCTGGTTCCAAGGGAGTACCAGAGAGGCCTCCTTGATGGGCAGAACGTCAGAAAGCTTGTCGTTGACAGCTTTGTCCTGGCGCTGCTGAACACCACTCTGCCGCATGAGATCGTCGAGGTCGCACCGCCAGTGCTCGACTACGGGACGCCGGTTCACACGCAAAAGTTGTTGAACCACAACTATGCGAATGCCTACGGGCATCCCGGGGTGGCGAAGTACACTGCGCCTAAACAGGCGTTCAACAAAGTCGTTGTTGAGATTGTCGCCACGTCCTTTGGCGTGCAGTACGATCGCTTGGCGCACCTCTACGTGAACGGCGTGCCATTGTGGAGAACCTCCACTGCTGAGCCGGGCAACAGAAACATCACCTGGCGGTTTGAGAAGGACGTCTCTGAGTACTACACTGTTTTCCAGAAAGACGGCGAGACTGTTTTCCAGTTGGACAACATTATTGATGGCCGATTGGACGGCGAGTTCAATGTCACGCTTTACGCACGGTTCTACAACTATACTGGCGGGCCTGACCAGCGCATCCACAAGATGGAGGTGCCGCCCACATCCGTCACCCCAATTGTGTCTGGCTCGCCGCCGTTGAAATTGTATCCCCAGGAGAACGTCGAGTTCACTTTCCCCGCAGTCTCTGGGCTGACCTTCAGAGCTTCGCTCCGCCTCTTTGTTTCTGGCAACGCCGAGGAAGAGTTCTGGTACTCCAACGTTTTGGACATCTATGCTGACAAGTTCGCCAAAGAGGGAAACTCCTTAGGGTCGAGGGGACCAGTCAGAGTCGTCAAGGTCTACATTGACGGCTTGCTAGTTGCTGTCCAGGCCCCACCACCAGTCATCTACACGGGCGGAATCTCCCCTGCTTTGTGGAACCCTGTTGTTGGCACCAACGCCTACGACGTGCCGCATCTCGACATCGACCTCACCGG
This sequence comes from Saccharomycopsis fodiens, assembly GCA_002564235.1. Classification (NCBI taxonomy): domain Eukaryota; kingdom Fungi; phylum Ascomycota; class Saccharomycetes; order Ascoideales; family Saccharomycopsidaceae; genus Saccharomycopsis; species Saccharomycopsis fodiens. The sequence goes on from JNFV01000004.1 coordinate 1,812,883, forward strand.
GTTGTTGCCGTTGTTGACTAAAAACGCCACCATCACTGTCAAGGTCCTTGCCGGCTCGCAGCTGCCAACCGTCAGATTTGGCGCTTTTGGCACTGCTTCTTCGGAAGAGGTCGTCGCCGGAAACGACTGGATTGTCACGGGGAACATCCTTCTCTGGGAAAACCCCTCGATCAAGGCTTTGTCTGGAAATGTCGAGATCCTTGCCTTGCCTGCTAAGCAGAGCATCATCGGAATTGGCGAGTTCACGCCTAGCCAGTTGCGCCAGGTCATCACCTACTCCGAGACTGTCCAGACGTTCACCAACTTCTCGATCACGCTTTCCAACGGCACTCTGCGCGCTTACTCGTTGGAGTCCCAGCACGGCGTTACTTTCTCCAACGTCCAGCAGTACAAGAACTTTGGCGACAGCTCGCGCCTTGTTGCCACCCAGGGCTCTTTCAAGAAGGGCATCTTTGACTCTGCCAGCGGCCTCCACCACTCGTTCGAGGACGCCACCAAGTACAGCACCATTCTCAGTATCGAGTCTGCGCAGGCTCTCAATGCGACGTCGCTCGATGTGGAGCTCGTCCAGGACGAGAAAGTCACCCAGAAGATTGACGGCAACACGATCTACAGCTTGAAGGCGGCGCAGAATGCCTCGTCGTTGTTCTACTTGGACCCTAAGGGGAATCACGGGAGTGGTGCGACCGATACCAGGGTGAAGAGTTATAACACCTTGTATGACACTGAGTTTGCGAGAACGGTGCGCGCTGCCAACGGGACTATTTGGCACGATGTTCCGGAGTGGGAGAAGTTCTGATTGTGTCTTGCCAGCAGTTTTTAGCAGTTGTTAGCAGTTGTTAGCAGTTGTTAGCAGTTGTTAGCAGTTGTTAGCAGTTGTTAGCAGTTGTTAGCAGTTGTTAGCAGTTGTTAGCAGTTAGCAGTTGCTCACTGGTTGGCGGTCATCACCAATACCTACGTCCTAATACAAATGCTATGTCTTCAATGTAACTTTGCACGGCCCCAATAAAAAGATGAATACTGCTATGGTTGAGTCGTGATCGTACAGAAACTTCTTCTCTATGATTGTGATGTAGCCACAAGAAGTGCGACTCTGACTTACTCCCTTTGGTAAAGCTTTCCACACTACTACTCAAACTAACACCCCGGCTCCGCCATAGTACCTCCCGCTAACCGTTTTTGGTAGATTTAGTAAGTTGTTGAGAAAATCAGGGACTCACTTTGCAACTCTTATGTTTGAGAATATGCACCGTTCTCACTGGATCGGCCCAATCGGGCAGCCTAATGGCACGCGCCGTTTCACACCCGCTCCAATTACAGGCCATGCCCAAACTTAAGGAGGTCACGTGGGATCCGACGCCATGGTACATGCACGCGCTACCACTGGGTCGCTACATCAAACACCTCCATATCCGCCAAATTACAGCGGCATGTTTCAGAGCCCCATAAGTGGCCAAACCACCTGAAAAGTATATATTAAGTATAAGCCACGAATCTTTAAGTTGTAGGGTCCATCCTTTGCCAGCAATCTCCACTCTTTTATTGCTTGATGCACTTTCCACTCTTTTACCTCGTCCTAGCTGTGTCAGCACTGGGTTATACTATTCCTGCTCTGGGAACTTCCAAGGAAGTCTTCTTTGGATTCCAAAAAAACGCCAGTCCGGATCCTACTACTGAGTTTAGTTTCACGGGAGATGGACAACATAGTCAGAAGGAAAATTATCTCGAGTTGAATGTTGAAGACACTCCTGGTAAGAATCTGATTGCAACCTCCAAGTTCTACACCTTGAACGGTACCTATGAGGCTGTGGCACAAGCCGGCACAGGCAATGCTCTTACTTCTTTTAAGATTTCCTCCTCATCATCTACCATTGCGCTTCAAGTAAGTGGGGCTGATCCTAAAAAGGTGATAGCTTCCTACTATGGACAGCACTCTGACGCTGACGTCAAGGACATGGGTGTTGATTTGACCCAGGGCTTTCACATCTACCGCATTGAAATTAGCTTGGAGAAAGTTGTTTGGAAACTTGACGGCACTACTATCAAGACATTGACAAAGTCCGATGCCGACGCAGACAGCAATTTGAAGCTGCACTATCCGCTGAACGTGGTGCTGACCGTCAACTACATGGTCGAGTCGATTGCAGGAAGTAAGACTGATAAGATTCTCACCGCAAATCTCTACGCCCTTGATCTTACTGAATCTACCGGTGCCACCTGTATCAACGTTGACGGGTCCAAGGTTACCTATGAAACAGCTTCCAACTGCCAGAACAACGCGAACACGTTGAAGGTTAGTCAGTTTACTGATGTCAAGTCACTCACCGCGACTGCAATTAGCTCGAGTTCCAGTTCAAGCAGTGTTAGTAAGACCTCCAGTGCTACGAGCTCTGTCTCGAGTACATCTGCCTCGAGTACATCTGCTTCCTCCTCCAGCAAGAGTATTGGTAGTAGTTCCAGCACCTCTTCCAGCACCTCTTCCAGCACCTCTTCCAGCACTTCCTCCAGCACTTCCTCCAGCACTTCCTCCAGCTCCACAAAAAGCTCCGGCTCTGGTTCCAGCACTGTCTCACAGTCTAGCACCCTGACCAATACTTTTCCAAGCATCACATTGAGACCGGGCAGCGGGTCCGGCACTAGCGCTACCTCAAGCGCCAGTTCATCTTCCAGCTCCGCATCTGGCAAGTCTTCCAGCTCTTCTTCCACTGCTAAGTCCAGCTCCGCCAGTGCTTCGTTGCACGATGCTGATGTTGCTCAGACTGCCTCTACAACTTCGAGCTCGAGCTCAAGATCTACCGCTTCAAGCTCAAGTCCAAGCTCTTCCTCCAAGGCAGGCTCAAGCACCAAGTCCACGTCTGCTAGCACTGGAAAGCTGAGCTCTACAATTAGCTCCAGCAAATCGAGCTCTCAGTCAAGCTCCCCACTGACCACGTCTATCAAACAAGCTGTGGTCACGCAGAGCGGCTCGGTCGTCACTACCGGAATCGTGCACGTCACTCAGACCGTCAGCGGAGTGGTCACCTCTTATACCACCTACTGTCCGTTGACGGCGTCACATACCACCGTGATCACTACGAACAACGCCACAGTGACGACCGGAGTGGTCCACGTTACCCGAACTCTTAGCGGCGTCGTCACCGAGTACACCACGTACTGTCCCTTGACCGCGTCACACTCCACTGTTGTCACCCACAGTGCGTCCATCGTCACCACTGGTGTCACCCATGTCACTGCCACTGTCAGTGGCGTGGTGACGTCCTACACCACATACTGTCCATTAACTAAGGAGGAGAGTAAGTCGACACAGGCACCATCAGCTTCCACATCGAAGCACCCGCCGACTACATCTAACCCACCACCCCTGACCTTCACTACCGGCGTCGCGTTTGTCACCAAGACTATCAGTGGTGCTGTCACGTCGTACACCACCTACTGTCCGCTCACGGCACTGCACTCGACGGTGCTTACAACTGGCAGTAGCACTTTCATCACAGGCGTGACTCATGTGACTTCCACGCTCAGTGGGGTTGTCACTTCGTACACCACCTACTGCCCTTTGACTGCAGAGCTGCATGCTGTCGTAACCACGTTGCAAGCCCCACCGCCAAGCTCTCCAGTCCCAGTGCTTACCACAAGCCTGCAGACTACTGCCACCACTCCATGCTCGACTCTTGATGCAAATGCTTCTACGTTCACTCCAACTGGCCCGGCCTCGGTCTCCTCGGTGCCTGTGGCGAGCCCAACTACTCCAAGCACGTCGGCTCCGCCTGCCGTCACTTTGGCAAGTACCCCGGCCAGCACACCAGTTACCACTTCTGCAACTCCTGCAACTCCTGCCGCTTCTGCCGCTTCTGCCGCCACTCCACTTTTGGTCGATACCTCCTCTCATTCGTCCGCGGCTCCTGCTTCCACAACCGCTACTCCTGCCATCTCAACTACACCAACGACAGCCGCCACCTTCGCAGTCGTCTCATCGGCCGCCACATCTGCTGCTCCACTGAGTACCGGTGCTCTTATTGCGAACGCAGCGGACTCGCTCAAACCTCTCAAAGTCTTTGGCCAAGCTGGTTCCTTGGCTCTCGCACTCCTCTCCCTTCACTTCGTCTAACATAAAGAGATACAACCTGCAATTGATACACCAAATAAACTTGTTTGATTTAGTTTTGTAACACTTGCTCAGTGCCTACCACCTCCAACTAAATTTTTGTATTATTATTTTTATGCTTATGCTTATAGTTACTCATAAGTTGGTTACTATTGGCCGTAGCCATTCGCTGTGACAGCTCATGAGGAGAGTCAGATGCCATTCACTTTTTTTGTAAAGCTTGGGTCACCGCAGCGCCTGGCTTCGCCAATGCACTGCTAATCAATAATCCCCACAAAAATATAACTCACCAAACTCCCCAAAGCAAGCCCGATGCTCAAGAACACCGTCGTGAATCCCCCCGCCGCTTTCTTCTCGTCATCATTGTCAAACTTCGGCCCCACGCACATAAAGCAGTTCGACAGTAAATGGCCGTTCGTCGCGCCATAAAGGAATTGGATAAGCAAGTAGATCACATCGGAGTTGAAAAACGGCTCCGACGTGGCGAGCTTGCTCAGCAAATTGCACAAGAACAAGAGCGGGATGAACACAACACGTGCCACACTGTACAAGAACATCACCCGCTCATTCGTCATCTGAAACGGCTTGTAACCACACACGACTCGCCCCACAAGATCTCCCACATTCCAGATCATAATCGCAAACGGGATGAAAACATTGCTGTTGCTGAAGTGGATGCCCTCGGAAGTCGTTTGGTTGACGGACTGGATGTTCGCGGCAAGCACAGGGAAGATCAATGAGATCACGAAAACCAACACGAGCGTCATCACAATATAGTTGAGCTTCTTCCAGAGCCGTGAGAAGGGCACGTGTCTACTGTCAACGCCGTGGCCCTGATTGTCTAAAGAAACGTCGGCCTCAACGTCTGCCGCATCCTCCCCGGGACTTAACTGGTTCTGAACCTCACCCGTCTCGTCCACAAGCTGGATGTAGTGGTGGTCGTGGGAAGTATGGGTGTCTTCCTCAAACGCAAAGTTGTAGATGTACGCAAGAAAGAACATGAGGGAGAGACACGAAACGACGGTGCTTGTAAGATAGTAGATCATGACGCCATAATTTTTTTCAACGGACGCCACCTTCGGTTTCTCACCAATGATGTAGATCAGTGCAATGAGTGCGACAGAGGGAAGCACTCCGGCAATGGCTTGTCCCACCATCAAGCCCTGCGCGTAGATCGGACCATACACGTTCACAATTGCCATAGAGCCATTCTGTGACAGACAGCACGCAAGAGAAGACCCCAAGATCAAAAACATGATGCCAAAGAAGAAGAACGAGACGTTCATGTTGAGAAACCAGATGCAGCTTCCGGCCATCGCCAAGAAAATCAACGAGTTGACCACTTGTCCCAGAATAAATCTCTTATGGTAATCAGCACCAACTTGCTTTTGCGAAAGATAGTAGTTATAGATAAGCTGGGCCACGGTGGAGACAGACATCATCGTCAGCGAGTACACGCGTGCGTATTTGGCTCCCCCCATCTGATTGAGCCGCGTGTTGTAGTACTCTGAGGCGGACAAAAAGCAGTTCCATGGCCAAAGGAGTGCCAAGCCGACCGCCACAAAGGTAAGGTACTGCGCCTGATGGAGGCGGAATGTGATCTCTTTGCCCAAGAAGTTTTTTTGGTACAAGACTCTGTCTTTAACAGGATTAGTCAGCTGGACCCCCTGCGGACGCTCGGGTTCACCGTTCTCGACGTCAACGCTCATGTAGTTCGGGTCGCTTGGCTCGTCCGGCTTCAACGGTTGGCTCATAAAAAAATTGGGGATTCGGGGGTCTGTTGTGGAAGAAGCGGGGCTGCGATAAGTGATCAGATCCAGCGATAAGTGACGCTGCGGTCATGTGACGTGATTTTTCTCGCTCGATGTAAGCGCCCAGCGGCAACGCTGAGTAAGCCGGAAAGCAGGAAAGCAGGAAAGTAGTGGAGAACACTATAACTAACACGATTGACACTCCGGCCATGCCTAGAAATATGCTTCGAATTTCCACGAGGGCTTTAAAGACGTCGCATTCCGCGGTAAGGGGCAGCTTGCTCAGAGAAGCGTTCCCTTTATGCAGCTCTCTGATCAATAGCTTGGCAAGTTGGGTGCCCACAAGTCATAGAAGATCCTTGCACAGTCAGCAGCTGGCGTTGTTCAGAAGCAGGGGGTCTTCTTCTTTCCGCGCAAAGCCGCCGCTTTTGAATGCAAAGCCCCTGTTCAACAGCTTGGTTGAGGACAACCAGCAGAGTCTCGACCTCACGTCTGTGGTGAATCAACAGTATGCGGACCCCGAGAGCGAGAATAAAGTCCCTCTTAAGGTGCTGATATCGCGGGCCGCGGTCAAGCAGTTGAACCAGATCACAACGAGTGATGCGAACAAGAATCTTGCCATCAAAATCGCAGTGGAGTCCGGCGGGTGCCACGGGTTTCAGTACCACATCAATTTGGTGGATCTCTACAAGGAGGGTCTCATCAAGAAAGACTTGAACGGTGCTGAGCTTGCGGCTGGTGACGTTGCCGACCCCGAAGTCTCTGTGTTTGTGCGTGACGGCGCCAAGGTTGTGTTGGACGAGCCGAGCTTGCAGATTTTGAGAGAGTCGAAGATCGACTATGTGAACGAGTTGATCGGCAGTCTGTTCAAGGTGATTGACAGTCCGTACACCAAGACGGCGTGCGGGTGCGGGCTGAGTTTTGATGTTGATTTCTCGAAGCTCCAGAACTAGGCAGAGCACTGGCGGAGCCCCAGTTCAGCATAGCACAGGCGGAGCCCCAGTTCAGCATAGCACAGGCGGAGCCCCAGTTCAGCATAGCACTGGCGGCAGGCGACTACGGCAAATATCATGTGTCTCATCACTCTGGCTTTGCAGAGCCTTCCGCCGTCACTGCTCTTTGGTGCGTGGATGTGCCAATATCACCTGGCAATATCCGCAACATTTATAGGCATAGTTCAGAAACACTGCTGGAAAGCCATGCCAAGCCGTGCTACGCTTTTGTGCTTTGTGATGAGTGCCGAGGATCCGGTTGAAACAGCTGGCGCACTATTATACCGAGACCAATACTGGTGCAGCCAGTGTGCTGCCGCTACAATGTTGTGTTACGATCTTCATTAGGAAAATTGACAAACTATATTAAAAAGGGGAAGGCGCCGGAGCACGTATATATGACAGGGGCATCGAATAAATAGAACGACATGAAAATAAGCGGGGTAAAAGTCAGATGGAGTGGAAAAGTCAGATGGAGTGGAAAAGTCAGATGGAGCGGGTGGTGGCAGATGCTGAGCGCACTGTGAATCGGTGTGAGAATGGTAGGGACGTTGTGAGCAGTAGAAGACACGTCTGTGGGTGGCACATGCACCAGCAGTGGTGCAAAATAAATTAAATTGGACGGTAGTTATCGCTTCAGTAATTTAGCTGGCTGCGCAAGCGTGCTGCTCCAATGCGCTGACCGATATTGCTGGCTTAGACCAATAACTCAACATCGCTGTCACTCTCATACTCGCTCTCGTCGTCGCTATCAGCCAACTTCCGCTTCCGCGACATCTCGAAAGTCGCCGGCGAGTGCATCGAGAGCGGAGTCATGGAAAAGTGACTCGCCACAGTATCGGTGAAGTACCCACTCGTCTGCGAAACAGGCGTGAGCGGCAACGCGACGGATGGCGTAAGGTGGCACTCGCTAGCAGAGCTCTTCGTTCTCAAGTGATTGCTGAAAGTCTGGGTACTGAGAGGTTGAGGAGTAAAGGTTGGTGTGCTGAGTGGAGTGAGAGTCTGGGTGTTGAGGGTGAGTGCGGGCACGGTGCTCAGCACACGGCTTGCTGGCGGATGATTGACCGCTCCATGTAGATGTGATTCATGCAGATCCGAGAGCATGAGAAGAGGTTGTTATTTGTGGTAGGTGTGTAGCAAAGTAGATAACAATATTAGAAACAAAAAAGAAAAAAGAAAGAAACAAAACACTTATTGCTGAGATCTCCCCTTCATTTCCTTGCTGTTTTCGGTCCGGTGTCGTTCCTGATCTACTCTTCGCTTGCAACAGGTTTTTCAACGGCGGGGGTTACCCGGGATGCGGCTTAGATGCGGGAGTGGCAGTGTCTTAGATGCAGAGTGTCAGTGGTGCGTACAGGGAGCAGAAGGGTAGCTGTGGCCCCAAAATAATAAGGTACCACACTGAATCGAAACCTTTCGAATCAGTGGACTTTTTTTGGTATTTACAACAGCGGTTTGATTCTCCCTTCCAGGCTCTCTTAAAATGTCTTATCTTGTCATCTTTGTCGCACATCGCAGGCAAAACAACACACGTTACCCGGCGCCATTTTCCTCCTGGTTTCTGACTAAGCAGCGAGTCAGCCCGACGATGCCCCACCGAAGCGCATTACGATCGTGTACTCCACAATAAGGTGAAGCAATGGACTTGAGTGATTTGTGAGTGGAGCAGCGCAGTGGCGAGGCCAATGTGCTGCGCAATAAACCATAAGAGCATTTTTTGCACCGACCAAGTGAATGCACTGAGTTTTGGATTATAAAACCTAGCATTGGGCTGTCGGTCAGCGGCAGACTGCGAAGCAGGATGGTGCGCTGTCCAGGATTTTGACTCAGCAAGTGAGCAGTGCCCTGGCAAAGCCTCTTCATAAGGTTTTTTGTTAGCATCATTGCACTTATTTCCTTACTAACAAAGACTGAAGTTTGACCAGCTTGACGGGTCGCACCAGGTGTTGTTCATCAACATGTCGGACGGGTTGTTGTTGGGCAACAGCAAGACTCATGAGGGAGAGGACGCGAACAAGCAGGCGAGCGAGTTGCACCAAATTGTGACGGAGGAGAAGGATATTATTGGGAAGGATGGCTTTGGTGCGATCAACTACGATGGCCAGTAAGTGGAACAGTGCATTGGCGAAGCCAATGTGCTGCGATTGAGCTTTGAAGTGTGCCAGTGAAGAACGGTGAGACGGGCTGATGTGCGGTGGTTAATGGTGTGCAGCGGCCGCTTTCTACACCGCAACTATATTCAAAACTAGCTTAGTCTGCCAGTTGTTTACTTTATTTGGTTCTTTACTAACAACAGTGACGTCTTTTTGTTCATGAGAGAGACGGAGAACAAGTTGATGGCGGTGTTCAAGCAGTAGGTCCTGGACACTAGCAGCGCGTTAGCGAAGCCATTGGGCTGCGTATCGTATTGACACCATGCGGGTGCTTTTGCTCGTTGCTAAGCTACATCTCAGACGGCTGCGTCTATTTATTATCTTGCAGGCCGAGCGCCAAAATGTATAACACAGTCTACTTTGACTGGACGCAGAAAACTGTAAGCAGAAGTCGTAACTGCCTGCGTAACTTTATTTAGACATTGTTGTTTTTGCAGCAGCCTGGCTCCGCCAGCGCAGCGCTACCAGTCGCTAAGCTTACAACCAAACCTCTCCTTCAAATATCCCCAGCCTTTTTCAAAATAGTCATCCTTCGATATCAGCACCTTCTCAAAAAACGCTTTGTTCTGCACAAACTCGTTCGCACATTTCCAGTTATATGTCGAAGGATTCTCACTAATCCCAACTCTAATATCCCATTCCACAGGCAACACCTGCTTCAACTCCAACTCAAGCCGTTGCTTGACCCCTTTGAAGTTGAAATTTCCGCCGACACAAATAATGTTGCTCACCAATAACGGTTGAACAAGTTTTGGACACGCGCCAATCAGGTCTTGGATAGTTTTGATGATACCAGTAGTGTGTTTGATGTTGGAAATCGCGGGGTCGAAAAGCGTCTCCGGAACGCTGAACCGCTCGTCGTACAACTTCATCACTTGCAATCCTTCGGTCCCCTCGGGTCCCAACTCTTTGCGCTTGGCGTCCGTCAAAAGATACCCCTGTGTCGTAGTCTTGAAGTCCGGGAGCGCGTACTCCACAATACTGCTGGCGTCCGTTACTTTAGCGCCTCTTTGCTTATCTTCCTTTAAGCTCTCGAGCGACTGGCTGTAGTTCATGGGCACAAAGCACGTTTGTTCCTTGATATTGTTCACCAAAATCGGCTCCTCTGTGACATCATAGTATCTGAACGAGATCAACTCGCGGAGGAAACCGCTTAAAAATCTTCCTCCAAGGTCAAGTTTGCGGATGCCATCCCAGTATACAGTGCCGTAGATGATGGGTATTACGTAAGTCGCATCGAATCCAGAGTCTATCACCAACTGGAAGTCTCTGAACGCAGCCAGGCTCTTCAGCGGCTCAGCACCATACAATCGCTCGTTTTCTTTCCAATTAAACGGGACAAACAGCGCCGGTATGCCTTTATAATAGCTGTTAAACCCGTATTCTTCGAAAACTATTTGGTCCATGTTCTTACTCAAGCGTGGCAATGTGAAAGGCAGTTCCGTAAGCACCAAGTTTGTTTCGAGCGGATCCACATTCAACCCCAAGTCTCTGGAGCTAAAGCAGTAGTCCCAAATCATCTTCTCAAACTCCCACGACACAAGCTGGTTTTTCTCGTAAGGTCGTTTGAAGCTGCAACCGCTGATGTTCTGGTTCTTGTCAATGAGTCTGCCCAAGATCAATCTGTTATCCTTTGTTTTCACCACGGAATTCGAAACAACTTCGGGTTCTTTATCTTCTTCGGAGGCGTATCCTAGCTTGATGCTGTAAGAGCCATTGTCTATCACAAGTGTTTTGCTCATATTTGTATGTGATTGTATATAGTGTTGGCTGAGTCGCAGTGCTGAATTTCCCCACAAGCATTTTTCAAAAATTACCTGCATCTGCGCGTGCGCGTGAGCACCTGAGCAATGGAGTAAGATGCCGCCTTTCATTTTTTTACCTCTGTTACACGTAATGCAATCTTTTCTACAAAGCTGAAAATGGACTTCTAATCAGTTATGGTTTCTTTTTTATATGGTGTATAATCTTTTTTCTAGACTAACTTAGAGCGTCTGGGTGGTTTTCACAAGATCGCTTCACCGCTCACGTCACTGCTTCCATCGCGCTTGATCTTGTGACCCTTGAACTTGGAAAAGATGCTGGACCAGGCAGACGAAAGCCGGCCTCTGAAAGCAGAAACTGGAATTTTGGATTTTGGAGTCTGTCTCGTCAAGGGAGAGCCGAAAGAACCGGCAGAGTCAAGCGAGTTTGACGTCAAAGCATGGTTCAAAGGGAGCGCCAACACGCTCCGGAAAGACAAGAATAAGAAGCAAAGCAAGATTCCAATACTGTACTTCATTGTGGACTGGTTCGGTTTGTTGTGGAGATTGTGTAGAGGTAGCTTGCACTGGAGTAACACAGCCGCACAATTTTTGGCAGGCCCGGCATTTATATACTGCTACCTAAGAGCTAAACCCCTCATTCCTGACGCATATTGTTTAATGCTGGGCTGTTACTTTTCCATCCGCTCAACCAATAGCCTAGCTTTACCACCAGCCCATCTGCATTCTCAAATCCTGGGCTGTGGATAGTCATGCATCAGCAAAAATTTCCTATTGTCTTAGCACTAAATTGAAGGGTCCGAGGAAGGACCCTGACAAAAAATATGCTTGAGAAGTCAATTCTGGGGTCTAGGAAAAACTTCCGATGTGGAAGTGGCTTTACCAAGTATGCACATTGTGAGACGATGCAGGTATACGTGTGCGCGGCGGAGCGGCTCTACGGAAAGCTCTAAACCTCAAGACCCGCTTACGCAAACTGTGAAACAACAAATGTAAAAAGACTAGAAAAGTTTTTGTAATTATTTTTTGAATATTTGCAACTTTTCGGACTCGAGAGCAACTTGTAAAAAATCTTACATCTTTCATGAAGTTTTTGGATGTGAACCGACTGGGAGCTTTCAACATGAACTACGCAAGTGAACAACCAAGGTAAAACTTTAAACTCAACTTTCAGATTTGATTATTTTTCATTTAAAATACTTGTCGTACCCGGTCAACACCACTCTGAATCTTGCATCACCGTCCTCAATTCTCCGCCAGGCTTTGGTGACATTTTCCTCACTAATATCAACTGTCTCTACCCATGGCTTGATGTCATGCTTAGCGGCAAACTCCAACATGTACTCGATATCCTCAGGAGATCCGATAGCTGATCCGCCGATGCTGATACTGCTGAAAAGCAAAGTGAATGGCGCAATGGTCAACATCTCATCGGCTGGAGGAGCGGTGATGTAGATCATCTGACCATAAGGTTTGAGGAAACCAAGAACGGTTTCGATACTACCTTGGGAGAACGACGACCCCGTGTTGAGAATAAAGTCAAAAGCATCGATATGTTTTTCTGCAACTCCTTCTTCACTGGTGGCAATGTAATGGTCAGCGCCAAGCTTCTGAGCATCGGCCTCTTTAGCCCGAGTTCTGGAAATGGCAGTGACTTCGGCTCCCATGGCCTTGGCAAACAAGATAGCCATGTGGCCAATGCCACCAACACCGCTGACTCCAACCTTGGTTCCTTTGGTGACACCGGCAGTCATCAAAGGACGAAACGCAGTAATACCGCCGCACAACATTGGAGCAACGTACTTGGTCTCAAGCGCCTCTGGGATCTTGAACGCAAACTTGGAGTTCATTCTGATGTAGTTGGCGTACCCACCTTGAGTTGGGGTCCCGGTCTCAGGATAAGCAGAAAGAAAGGTGTGAACAGACTTTTTACAAACGTTTTCGTGCTTATCAGTGCATCTGGTGCAGTCACCACACGCGTCAACCTGTGCACCAACCCCAACTCGGTCTCCAATATGGTACTTGGACTTGTCAACGGAGTCACCAAGAGCAACAATCTTGCCAACAATTTCGTGGCCGACAGCAAGTGGAGCGTACGGTCTGCCCCATGAGCCTTTGGCGCCATGGATGTCGCTTCCGCAAATTCCACATGCCTCGATCTTGATATCAATGTCCTGTGGCCTCAAAGCCTGCGGGGTGTAGCTGAAGTTTTTTGGCTCCAACCACTTGTCGTAGTCGTGAACGCCAATTGCGTCAAATTTCTCAGGAGTAGTCATCTTTAGTTGAAAGTGGGTTAGTTCAATTGCTGCTTGTCTAAATGGTGATAGATGTGTTCTCTTTATACACTGCGGGTTGCCACTGTCTCTGAATCAAACATCCCATAGCCCAGCGCAGATCTACGGTGTTAGCGGCCTGAGGTGCTCGGAATTACGACTTGGGGCAACTTCTACACGTTGTAAATTACATTCACACGGTTTTACCGGAGCGTGCTTCAAAAAGCAACAGACAGGGTTGTCTTTTCAACTTACTCAAAAGCGATCCAGATAATCAGCGAAATTGACCTGATGTTGTCGAGCCGCAGGCGATTGGATTCCCCCCGAACGGCTAACGCTGGTGGCAAAAGTTATACGTGCGCCTTTCCTACAGTTCTTGAAACAAAGGACTCTATGGTAGCCGATAATTCCAAGGTCGCCTCAAATATTCAAGGTGTCACCGAGATAAGATCCCGAGCCGGTGGGCGTGGTACACTTGGCGAGTACACATGCCAGAGGGGCCTTCCGCATTTAGCGGCTTAAGACCGGAAAATGCGCGGGCTTAAGCTCAAGCCCGCGCAATGAAAAAAGCACAAGGGCGCCCGCTAGTTGTCTGCGTGGTGCCACCAATAAGCTCGCCAAGCCCCTCTAATTAGAAAAAAAGCCGAGTGTGGCATTGCTGGAATTAAGAATGACCTCACTCTTGGCGGAGCTATTATTATTAGGGACAGGCTAACCATTGCTCGGGCAGGCCGCTCTGGGGACTACACGTGCCGGTTCCGTAGCTTCAGCACCCCTTCGGGATTTTCTTTGAGCAGGAAGACGTATTGGATTACTTCGAGAAGCTCACCGGAGGGAAGGGAGGCTGATACGCGCTCTGGTAGCATTACCCAAAGCGCTAGATTTTGTTCTGCGGCGGCATCTCTACTTAAACCTCGCGGGTATTAAGCGCCTGGCGTGCGCTTTACCTGCGGGTGGCAGGCGGCCGCTAACTACTGGGCCCTGATTGACAGCTCGCATTGCGCACGCTAAAGAGTGCATTGACTGTTTGTATCGGGTTATATATAGATACTTATTTGGTTGCTGCGTATGTAGTGGTTGATTGCTGAATGACCTTGTCTCTAATTTACGCCCGAGAATTGAAAGCTACTTCAATGCGTTTAACCCGCACGGGCCGCCGAATACGCTCGGGTCGCATCATGCACCACTGCTTATTTGGCACAAGCTTTTGCAGAATCTGCTCCCGCCGCAATTCCTTCACAGTTAAGCACTTAATTAATGTGGCGTGACCGCGGTATTCGCTTCCAAAGTTCTGAGGGCAACCTTAAATGGACCGAATTTCAGCTTTGAGTGACGACTTGCATCCCAGCAAAGAGTTTTAGTTGCGCGCAAAATACCCAGAAGTGGTAAACACATTAACCGTCTTGAGAATGTCTTACCTTGAACGCAGAACAAAGATCGGGGATCTGCCAAGTATATTGTTCCTCAAAAGCACCACTTCGTCGCGAAGAACTTAGACACATACATTTAGATCAGCTTCGTCACGTCGAACGCCAGTCGCTTATATTAACAGTGGGCCTGCATTGAGCCCGACTTACAGCTTGCCCTTGCCGTGCGCGTTTTGGTGTGACGAGAAGCAAACCCTTAGCCGCGCGAGGTTCATAACCATGGGTCGGGCTAGGCAAGCCCCAATTTCGCCGTAATTACAATTGGCCGGCTTACCGGATACCAATCACCGAAGAGTGGAAAATGCCCTTCTGAATTGTCACAATTGAATCACCCCGATACCTTGGGCCAGTAATTGAATCACTCCAATAAACGGGCCAGTTATTTTTTTTGGGACTGCTTGTTCAACAGCAAAGGTAATTTAGAAAAGCTAATCTTCACCAAGAGGTGCTGTGTGTGGTAGACGCGCGGGAGATTTGGAAAAATGTAGAAGTGGCGCGTACTTTCACTCGCGCATTGATCGGCGCCGGAAACCCCAAACACGTCAAGTCCCATATTAGCAATACTCGGCGCTTGTGTCCTTTGCAAGGGAATTGGGGGTTCCAGAAATCGAGAATACGCTGGTCTCATAATCTTCAACGACTGCATAGGTATCTCAGTACACCCGTAACCTCGCATTGTTTTCTCCCCGAGTAGCTCGTATTGTTCAATTTACTTCCCGATTGGACTAAAAGAAACTCTACATGAGAGACACTCTCAATTTAGACCGACTGCAGGAGCCGTAGATCACGGAATTTGAGGCTGCAGGCTCAAATTTCAGAGTAGATCTTAATTAACATGGTTGGCCGTCTAATTTGTGCTTCGGCGTTTGTGGAATCAAAAGAGGTTGTTCTGTTCTTTGAAAAATATGGTGTGCAAGCGGCCCATATGTCGTGGTGACATCCTATTGTTTCCTCTTTAGATTTTTGCACCTGCAATCTTAGCTGCAGCTAACGACACCAGAGCACGACAGGTGAATAACAGGCAGACAGCCCGCTTAGAGCCGCAGCTCGAGATTTCCAAATCCTTTACAGCTTGTGGCTCCCCATGTTCAAGCTACAGCTTAGGTAAAACCCCGTATTATTGTTGGAGCAATCTCGACGTAGGCCACGCGTGGTAAGTGATGGTCATGGCTAATTAAAAAAAAGTTTTTGCATATCTGCACTTGCTTGCAATACTTAACCCCGCGTGCTTCAATACGTGTATCTACGCTGACAAAATACTACCAATTACATGTGCATGCAGCTATGTACGTGTGACCGCTCGACAGGTTTCCCCAAATTTTCATATAGCGTGTGTTTAATTATTCTTCTCTCTTCAACACTACCAACAACAGAATCTCCTTGACATGAGGGCGCTCTACTCTTTTACAGCCTTTGTGTTGTTTTGGAGCTCGTTTGTGTCTGCAGCTACGACTTCGTCGGGAACTGGATGCAATATAGTTTCATCCAGTTTGACTGCTGGTTTCAACGCGAAGTGGTATCCTTTTCCAGTTCAGGGAACCTATAACCAGACTTACGTGCAATCGGGATACAAGTCTCAAAGTGTGGTTGCAAGCACTTCTGGAGTTACTAGCCCCAACTACTCCGGAATTGATAGTTCTGGAACAAAAGTTGGGACAGGTTACTCTCCAGCCGGCGTGGGGCCGTATAACATTTACAAGAATAATATTTACAGCACTTATGTTTATGTTACGAACTTCACGTTGGAGTTAACGGGTTACTTTCTTGCCCAGGAGACTGGTTACTACAACTTTGCTGTCACGGGTGCCGATGATGCTGTTATGCTCTACGTTGCCAGTGCTGGGGCGTTTGACTGCTGCCAAAGTGGGCAATTATCATCGAGCTCCGACTATGGGGACTACGTTTTCTATGCCCGCACCGCTGCTCCAACCGCCTCGGGTTATGTCTATCTTCAGGCCGGCTTGTATTATCCAATCCGAGTCGTTCAAGTGCAGGTTTATGGACGTTATAACTTGGCCATCACTGTCACCACGCCGAGCGGAACCACTGCGGCTTTGGGCAGCAATGTGTACCAGTTGAATGAAGCATCAGCACTGACATGCTCTAGTGTTGTCGCCACTGCGACTGCCTCCACCGTTACATCAACTTCTCAATGGCTCAGCACAGGCACTAGTACCACAACTTTTGCGACAAACTCTAACCCAAATTCTCCGGTTAGTGTTGTTATTTATCAGCCTGAGCCCACCACAACTGTTACCACCGTTTGGACAGGCCAGATTACCTCAACATACACTACCGTTACACCATCAAACACTTACAGTGCAGTAACAGTGGGCGTGGAAACTCCTCAAGCTACTGTTACTACCACCATGCCGTGGACCGGAGCTTCGATTGTTACGTCTACAATCCAGAACACCGATCCCACTGGCAGCGACTCGGTTATAGTTTACACTCCTGAGTCGACCACAACTGTCACCACCACTTGGACGGGTACTGTCACCTCGACGTACACTACTGTGACTCCTTCAGATCTCTCGAGTCCAGCCACTGTTATTGTGGAGGTCCCGCAGGCCACTCTCACGACTACCAAGCCGTGGACCGGCACCGCTACCGTTACATCAACTATCCAAAACACGGACCCGGCGGGAAGCGACTCTGTGATCATTTACACTCCGGAAAAAAGAACGACTATCACCAGCACTTGGACCGGTGCAGTTACATCGACGTACACCACCGTATTCCCGTCGGATCTCAACAGCGCTGCGACTGTTATTGTTGAGGTTCCACAGGCTACTGTCACAACGACTAAGCCGTGGACCGGTACTGCGATTGTGACCTCTACAATCCAGAACACGGACCCAGCTGGCAGTGACACTGTGATCGTCTACACTCCGGAGTCGACCACAACCATTACTACGACCTGGACCGGAGCTGTTACCTCGACGTACACCACAGTTACCCCTTCGGATCTCTCGAGTCCAGCTACTGTCATTGTGGAGGTCCCACAGGCAACCGTAACGACGACTAAGCCGTGGACCGGGGCTACGATTGTTACTTCTACGATCCAAAACCCAGACCCAGCCGGCAATGACACTGTTATAGTCTACACTCCGGAGTCAACGACGACTATTACTACCACTTGGACTGGTGCTGTTACCTCGACATACACGACTGTGACCCCGTCCGATCTTTCCAGTCCTGCGACAGTCATTGTCGAGGTGCCACAAGCCACTGTGACGACAACCAAGCCGTGGACTGGTACCGGAATTGTCACCTCCACGATCCAGAACACGGACCCAGCTGGAAGCGACACCGTGATTGTCTACACTCCCGAGTCCACCACGACCATCACGACCCAGTGGACGGGAACTGTCACCTCGACCTTTACCACGATCACACCATCTGACCTTTCCAGTCCGGCGACCGTGATTGTGGAAACTCCACAGCCAACCACCACTACTACTGCGGCTTGGACCGGAAACTCCACTCTGATCACCACCGTGCAGAACACCAACCCGGCTGGCAATGACACTGTGATTGTTTACACTCCGCAGAGCACCTTTACGACGACCCAGCCGTGGACCGGGTCTGTGAATGTCACCTCGACGATCCAGAACCCAGATCCAAGCGGTAGTGACACTGTCATTGTGTACACGCCAGAGTCGACTACCACTGTCACCACTACCTGGACCGGTGCCGTGACCTCGACGTACACGACTGTGACCCCGTCCGATCTTTCCAGTCCTGCGACTGTCATCGTGGAGGTCCCACAAGCAACCGTGACTACTACTAAGCCGTGGACTGGAACTGGAATTGTTACCTCCACCATTCAGAACCCTGATGCTGCTGGAAGCGACACTGTCATTGTCTATACTCCTGAGTCAACTACGGTCATCACTACCGTCTGGACCGGCACCTATRTTACCACTTCGACCACCATCACWCCATCAGATCTTTCGAGCCCTGCGACGGTGATTGTCGAGACACCACAGCCAACGACCACTACTACCGCGGCCTGGACTGGTAACACCACTCTGGTGACGACTAYTCAGAACACTGACCCAGCTGGCAACGACACCGTTATYGTGTACACTCCTCAGAGYACGTTTGTCACCACTGAGCCTTGGACAGGARCCGGAATTGTCACTTCCACTATCCAGAACCCTGATCCGAACGGAAGCGATACCGTCATTGTGTACACCCCAGAGTCTACGACGGTCATCACTACTGTATGGACTGGAACTGTCACCTCCACCTTCACCACTGTCACCCCCTCGGATCTCTCCAGTGCGGCGACTGTAATTGTGGAGATTCCACAGCAGACAGGGACAACGACTGAGCCGTGGACTGGAACAACTGTCCTGACCACCACCGTCCAGAACCCAGATCCGTCTGGGAACGACACCGTGATTGYGTACACTCCACAAAGCACGTTCGTGACCACTGAGCCTTGGACTGGTAACACAACTGTCACGTCTACTATTCAGAACCCTGACCCTAGTGGTAGTGACACTGTGATTGTCTATACTCCAGAGTCAACCACTGTGATCACCAGTACTTGGACTGGAGAGTACACGTCGACTTACACGACGATCATTCCAGCGGACCTTTCCAGTGACGCGACTGTGGTTGTGGAAGTGCCACAAGCCACGGTGACTACCACGGAGCCTTGGACTGGCACTACSRWCACYACTTCTACTGTTCAGAAYGGCGACCCTGCTGGYAGTGACACCGTCATTRTTTACACTCCYCAGAGYACYGWYGTSACWACCGAGCCRTGGACYGGGTCYGASAYTGTKACTTCKACWATYCAGAACSCWGAYCCGWMYGGWRACGAYACTGTCATTGTGTACACACCACAGAGCACCGTTGTAACAACTGAGCCTTGGACTGGGAACGGAACTGTCACCTCGACTATCCAGAACCCTAACCTCAACGGCAGCGACACTGTGATTGTATACACGCCAGAGGGCACGACGGTCATCACTTCGACATGGACTGGTGAGTACACTTCCACATACACCACAGTTACCCCTGCGGATCTTTCGAGTGATGCGACTGTGATTGTGGAGGTGCCTCAGGGCACCGCAACTACGTCGGAGCCTTGGACTGGAACTGTTACCACGACATCGACTGTGCAGAATGGCGACCCGGCTAGTAATGATACTGTAATTGTTTACACTCCTCAGAGCACTATCGTGACGACTGAGCCATGGACCGGTAACGGCACGGTGACATCTACGATCCAGAACTCCGACCCATCTGGTGACGACACTGTTATTGTCTATACACCAGAAGGAACAACCGTCGTTACCACTACCTGGACTGGGGACTACACGTCCACGTACACAACTGTCACTCCCGATGATCTCTCAAGCGACGCCACTGTGATCGTGGAGGTGCCTCAGGGTACAGTCACAACCACTGAACCATGGAGTGGGTCTGCAACTGTGACATCCACTATTCAGAACCCAGACGCGCACGGAAACGACAGCGTGGTGATTTACACTCCGGACTCTACGACGTACATTACTACCGTCTGGACCGGAACGTACGAGACCACGTCCACCACGATCACCCCGGACAAYCTTTCCTCTGCGATGACAGTGATTGTTGAGATTCCTCAAGCAACCGTCTACACGACGGTGCCTTGGACTGGCAATGGCACTGTGACGTCTACGATCCAGAACACTGATCCTAACGGTAACGACACCGTGATCGAGTACACCCCAGAGTCTACCACTGTGATCACCAGTACGTGGACCGGTGAGTACACTTCCACGTACACCACGGTGAYACCTGACGATCTTTCGAGCGCTGCCACTGTCATTGTTGAGGTTCCACAATCGACGGTCACCACCACCCAACCTTGGACTGGTGCGTCTGTCGTGACTTCTACTGTGCAGAACCCGAACGCCGATGCGGATGACACTGTGATTGTTTACACGCCACAGAGCACCTATATGACAACCCAGCCTTGGACAGGTAACGGCACTGTCACCTCGACCATTCAGAATYCTAATCTCAATGGTAGTGACACTGTGATTGTGTACACGCCCGAGGGRACGACTGTGATCACTACGGTTTGGACCGGCGAGTACACGTCGACATACACGACTSTGACYCCTGAYGACCTCTCKAGTGACGCRACTGTCATTGTGGAAGTGCCGCAGCAAACTATGACCACTACTGAGCCATGGAGTGGAACCGTCGTGACAACCTCGACGGYGCAGAATTCTGACCCATCTGGTGACGATACTGTTATAGTATACACTCCACAGAGCACGTTTGCAACCACCGAGCCGTGGACAGGCAATGGCACCGTTACCTCCACCATTCAGAACACCGATCTTTATGGCAACGACACGGTGATTGTGTACACTCCGCAGAGCACTGTCGTGACGTCTGAGCCATGGACCGGATCTGAGACCGTGACATCTACGATCCAGAACACTGATCCAGCTGGGGATGACACTGTGATAGTTTACACTCCGCAGAGCACTACTGTGACAAGCGCGCCGTGGACCGGGTCTGAGACGGTTACTTCTACGATTCAGAACATTGACCCATCTGGTGACGATACCGTCATTGTGTACACACCGCAGAGCACCGTCGTGACAACTGAGCCATGGACTGGAAATGGTACTGTGACTTCGACGATCCAGAATCCTAACCTCAATGGTAGCGACACTGTGATTGTGTACACGCCACAGAGCACTGTATTGACGACTGCACCTTGGACTGGATCTGAGACCGTGACCTCTACTATTCAAAATACCGATCCAGCCGGTGACGACACTGTCATTGTGTACACTCCACAAGGTGCTGTTTTGACTACTGAACCTTGGACTGGTAATGGCACGTTTACTTCGACCGTCCAAAACACCGATCTTTACGGTAACGACACCGTGATTGTGTTCACGCCACAGGGTACCACTACCACCACCAAGGCGTGGACTGGAACCGCCGCTCTGACCTTGACTGTGCAGAACAGTGATCCATCTGGCGATGATACCGTTATTGTGTACACCCCAGAGGGCACGACCGAGGTAACTTCTACGTGGACCGGAGAGTACACGACAACCACGACCATTATTCCAGACGACCCGTCTGAAGATGTCACCGTGATTGTCGAGGTTCCTCAAGCGACTTACAGCACGACTGAACCATGGACTGGAACTGCGACTGTCACATCGACTGTGCAAAACCCCAATGCCAACGGAACAGATACTGTGATTGTCTACACTCCACAGGGTGCTGTGTCGACGACAGAGCCGTGGACCGGCAATGGGACTGTCACCTCGACCCTTCAGAACACCGATCTCTATGGAAATGACACTGTGATTGTGTACACCCCGCAAGCGACCACCACAACTACAAAGGCGTGGACCGGTACTGCCGTCGTGACTTCCACCGTGCAGAACAGCGACTCATCTGGTGCTGACACCGTGATTGTGTACACCCCAGAGGGTACGACAGCTGTCACTTCTACATGGACCGGCGAGTACACTACCACTACCACGATCATTCCTGACGATCCATCCGAAGACGTGACCGTGATTGTGGAAGTGCCACAGAGCACTTACAGTACTACTGAGCCATGGACTGGGTCTGAAATTGTGACCTCCACGATCCAAAACTCAAACGTCAATGGCTCCGACACTGTGATTGTGTACACCCCACAGGGTGCTGTCACCACTACTGAGCCGTGGACCGGCAACGGTACTGTCACTTCCACCATTCAAAACACCGACTTGAGTGGAAACGACACTGTGATTGTGTACACTCCTCAGGCGACWGTMACYACCACYAAGTCCTGGACCGGTACCGCTACAGTCACTTCRACTATTCAGAATRYTGACCCATCYGGTGCWGAYACTGTGATTGTTTACGACCCAGAAGCAACGACCGTCRTTACTTCAACGTGGACCGGTGCTTACACAACCACCACYACCATTGTYCYTGACGATCCGAATGAGCCTGCCACTGTGATTGTTGAAGTGCCACAGAGTACCTTTAGTACTACGGCACCGTGGACTGGAACTGCTGTAGTGACGTCCACGATTCAGAACACCAACGTCAACGGCTCTGATACCGTCATTGTCTATACTCCACAGGGAGCCGTGACAACCACGGAAGCTTGGACTGGTAATGGTACGGTCACCTCGACCATCCAAAATTCAGACCTTTCGGGTAGCGACACGGTTATTGTTTACACTCCTCAAGGAACTGTGACGACGACCAAGGCGTGGACCGGCACTGCCACAGTCACTTCGACTGTGCAGAACACCGACCCATCTGGATCCGACACTGTGATTGTCTACGACCCAGAGGCGACCACGGTCATCACTTCGACTTGGACGGGCTCGTACACTACGACCACGACTATCATTCCGGATGATCCTAACAGCGCCGCAACTGTCATTGTCGA
Organism: Saccharomycopsis fodiens; assembly: GCA_002564235.1. Taxonomy (NCBI): domain Eukaryota; kingdom Fungi; phylum Ascomycota; class Saccharomycetes; order Ascoideales; family Saccharomycopsidaceae; genus Saccharomycopsis; species Saccharomycopsis fodiens. The sequence goes on from JNFV01000004.1 coordinate 1,835,778, forward strand.
GGTCCCTCAGTCAACCGCGTACACCACTGAAGGGTGGACCGGAACGGCTACCGTGACGTCGACCATCCAGAATACTGACCCCGCTGGAAACGACACTGTGATTGTCTACACGCCAGAAAGCACCGACGCTGTCACATCTACATGGACAGGTGCGTTCACGACGACAACTACCATTGACGGTACTGTTATTGTTGAGGTGCCTCAGTCAACTGCGTACACTACTGAGGGATGGACTGGAACTGTTACTACCACTTCCACGATCCAGAACACCGATCCAGCCGGCAGCGACACCGTGATTGTGTACACTCCAGAGTCCACAATTGCGCCAGTCACTATTACTAGTACCGAGTCTTGGCAATTTCCATATACGCGCACGCACACAGTGACCCCGTCTTCGAGTGGCGGCACATACGTGGTGGTTGTGGATGTGCCTCTGACTCCTTACTATGGTAACACGACTACTACAACCTCGTCTTCGAGTTCTTCGTCGAGTTCGTCTTCTAGTTCGTTGTCCAGTTCGTCGAGTTCTTCCTCTAGCTCCTCGTCGAGTTCTTCGTCCAGTTCGTCTAGCTCTTCTTCTAGCTCGTCTTCCAGCTTGTCCTCGAGCTCTTCTCTGAGTTCGTCTACTGGTGCTACATCTACCATCACGATCTCTCCAACTTCAGCCACTGCGTCTCCGTCTAGATCTAGTGCTAGCTCGAAACTTGTATCTGTCTCGACAGACTCGAAGGGTTCTGGTTCCAGTGACACTGGTGTGCCAACCGCTACATCCAGCTCGGTCTCTACCATCACGGTCACTACTGTACCTACCTCTGGACCAGCTTCGGGATCTGGCTCCAACTCTGAGCCAGCTCAGAGCTCAAGACCAAACTCGAGCGCTAGCTCGAGCGGAGGACCAATCCCAGTGCCGGTTCCAACCCAAGGTACCGACGCCAACCCAGGCTCCAACACAAGCCCTACCAGTGATTCTGGATCTGGCTCCGATTCTGGTTCCAACTCAAGCCCAAGCTCTGACGCTGGTTCCGGGTCTGGTTCCAACTCAAGCCCAAGCTCTGACGCTGGTTCCGGGTCTGGTTCCGGGTCTGGTTCAGGATCAGGCTCTAACCCAAGTCCAAGTTCTGACTCTGGTTCGGGCTCCAACCCAAGCCAGAGCTCCAACGCAGGCTCGATCCCAAGCGCAACATCTAGCGCCGGCTCTGGCTCTGGCTCTGGCTCTGGCTCTGGCTCCGGCTCTGGATCTAACACTGGATCCGGATCTAACACAGACACTCGGGCGGCTCTGACAGACGCTCCAACCGTGACTTTGCAGTCTCTGTCCGCCTCTAGCGGCTCAGGACTTCCTGCTCCTGCTGTCACTACTTACGCCGGAGCTGCACCAAAACTTCGCAGCTCGTATGGCCACTACTTCGGTGTGGCCATTGCGGCTCTTGCCTTTTTGGTCTGAGCCTACGGCATCCAACTAAATGGTGAATTTTAATTTCTCCTCCACTTTACTATATTATCACCTCCTTTTTTTCGACGAGGGTTGAGTCATTTATTAATTAAAATAAAATGTTATTGTTTCATACACGTGTAGATCGAACAACAGCACTGCTTCTGAAGTGATGGGTGGGGCGCCAAGTGCGCGCTTGCCAACATCATCACGTAATACAGGAACCTGGCCACCATGGGGCCCAGTTGACGTGAATCTGCACGTCCCCAGCACACTGCTCTATAGCAGTTCTGTTATATACCACACTAAGTTACTGTTAGCGTTTACTAGAAAGTTATTTGGAAAAATGCCATAGCTACGAGCCACCAAGGGAAGAAAAAAAGGGACCTGTACCTGTGCGATGGTAGACACTACAAACGTCATATGAACAAAAGAGAAACTCATGCAAAACTTTAATTTTTCGAAATACTCAAAAAACGCCACCATAAAGACCAACGGGTCTGCCTAAAAGACTAAGCAATCCAGCGGCAATGACCTCGCCCAAACTTTCAAGTCCTTCGGGGGTCAAGGCATTAGAGACATGAAAAGTTTTTGAGCATTGGTCAACAGTAGCACCATTGAACGTATTCTTGATGAACGTGTACGCCGACCCCGCACCTAAAACGACCTGCGTGCTGTGCTCTCCAATGAGGTCTTGGGCGTACGTCACTTTGGCACCACCAGCGCACAAGTTCTTGTACCATAAGTCTGTATCTCCAGAAGGCGCAATCTCGTCGAATATAGAGTTGTAGATGAACATATTGGCGGTGGGCACATATTGCGGGTTTGCAACTAAGTCTTGCGCGCTGATCGTGTCCTTGACGATCGGAACTTGGAAAACATCATTGCCGCCCGGTATGAAGTCTGAAAGTTTCGCCGAAGTGAAACTCAGGGAAATTTGCGTGATGCACTGCTTGTTCAAGCCTTCGAACAAAGCACTCTTGCTCTTATAAATGTTGTCTAAAATATACTGGTTAAACTCCGGATACTCGTTCGCGACACCACGGATACCAGAAAACGCGAGACCGGCGCCCAAACCACCCAAGGCATTGTACGCAACGTGTGTGATATTGCAGACAATACCGCCGATAGCGGCCCCGACCAAATTGATATCTGGCGCGTACGTGGGATGCAATGCAGCTGCCCAGCCGGTTGGAATGCTTCCTCCCGAGTAGCCCCACAACTGAACTTTGGTGTCCTTGGCCGACATACCGGTGACTTCCGTGGTATTTAAGACCGCGCGAATCGAGTTTAAGACAGCCCTGCCGCACTGGTGGCCAGCACCAAATGCCGACTTGGGGCCTTCGTAGTCAGAGACGACCACATAGTAACCATCGTTCAAGGGGGCTTGGGTCAACAACTGCTCGATCTGCGCCGTGATAGACATAAGAGGAGTGCCTAACTGCATGGTGTAAGAAGGAGCGCAGTTGATGTAAGGCGCGTCCTCAACAAGCTGGTAAGAAACCAAGCCGCTGGGGTCCGCATTGTATGGCACAAACAAGGTGGTCACAATAGCGTTTGGGTTTCCGAAAGTGTCCTCTGATCTCACAAGGTATTGGTAGACATCCTTTAGCTGTTCCTTGAGACCAAGCAAACCGTAGCCGTTGGTCACCTTTCTTTGTCTCAAAATAGCCCCGAGTGGCTGAGACTCGTAACCATCGTCTGGGGTGTAGAATTGGTCGTCGGATGGAGGGGTAGGTGTGTCACGAGCAAGAAGAGAGCGGTAGCCCGGAGCTGCCCTAACAGCGAGTATCAAGGTGAGAGCCACAAGTAGAAGTTGCATTCGAAATACTCGCTCAATTGCCAACGAGGCACTAATAAAGCTCACGGCTGGCTCCGGAGCTAATCTTGGGCCGCCCCGCGTTTGGCGCAAGGAACACGAAATCAGGCTGATTAGGAAGGGCCAATCATTCACACAGGAGTCGGCATCAAGTTTTTTTGAACTCAGCGCCATTTCGCTTGTTCAGGTTGCGAAATAGCTTGAAAGTGCCTTGTAAACCCTGTGTGCTGCCGGGATTGAAGCGACTGTTTGATCGCCCTGCGTTGTTCCCCACTTCGGTAGATCCTGAATACCAGGATGTGTCAGAAGTTGCAGCAAGAGCAGCAACGGCAGCAAGGGAATGGAGCAAACTCATCCAGACGTATCCTCAGGACGTTTAATTCGTCGGTTTGAAGCACACATTGTTGGTAGGGTCAAGGAAAGTAACTCATCGGCTGCAAAACGGGGGACAGGTCCCAAGAATCTGAACCGTATCGAGTGCTCGTAACCTTAACTAGGAGGGCCCATAATGTTGATGGCGAGAGCAATGCAGTGAGGAGGAGTGGAAGGTTTGATCATTTAAACTTCATTTGGCTTCCAAATCGATGAAAGGTATAAATTTGGATCTGGACTTGTGGACAGACAAGCAGCTTTGAACGGATGTAGCGGTCAGACGCGAGCCCGAGCCCGATTGGACATGAGATTGGTAGGACGCGGCAAACCCCATGTAGTGATGGTAAGCGAGTTCAGCCTAAAATAATCAAATGGATTCCTTTGATTTTGAATATTTGAATTCAGAATTTTGTTGATCAGATTTTCAAAATAGACAAAGTAGAGATAGTACATGAGACATAATTGATGAGGAAGAATTTGATGTTAGAGTTGGAGGTCCAAGTAAAAAACGAAGAACAAAAAAGAAAATTTGGAAATGGTAGATTACAAGAAAGCAATTTTAAGAACAAAATAAAACAACAAGCGAAATTAAGCTAAATAAAAAAGTGAGAGAAATTAGTGTGAATATATATTGCAAGAGAGAAAGGGTGTCCTAAGGCGCGCAGAAGTGGGCCGGGAAGGGATTCAAAGACAAGAGGATAGTGATTGAGAGGTGTGGCAGGGTGGCAAGTGGTGGGATTGTTGAGGCGATGGGGGTGAGACAAGGAAATGGACGACAGGATTGGCTGAGATAGCGCGGGCGGTAGGCGGTAGGCGTTGGGATGGAGATGATAGGGGATGTTTACTAGGCAGGGCAATGGAAGCAACGGCAACGGCAACGGCAACGGCAGAGGCAGGGCGAAGCCCTGGTGTGTGGATGTGTGGATGTGTGGATGTGTGGATGTGTGGATGTGTGGATG